>WYDI02027708.1:0-20805 GCA_009867235.2 Psittacus erithacus | reverse complement strand
ACAAGAGCAGAGTAGAGGGGCAGGATCACCTCCTTCAACCTGCTGGTCACACTCCTTTTGATGCAGCCCAGGATACGCTTGGCTTTCTGGGCTGCGAGTGCACGCTGCTGGCTCATGTTAAGTTTCTCATTGACCAGCACCCCCAAGTCCTTCTTTGCAGGGCTGCTCTGAATATCTTCTCTGCTCAACCTGTAGCTGTGCCTGGGATTATTCCAACCCAGATGTAGGACCTTGCACTTGGCATGGTTAAAATTCATAAGGTTGGCACCAGCCCACCTCACAAGCGTGTCAAGGTCCCTCTGGATGGCATTCCTTCCCTCCAGCGTATCAACCGATCCACATAGCTTGGTGTCATTGGCAAACTTTCTGAGGGCACACTCAATCCCACTGTCCATGTCACCAACAAAGATATTGAACAAGACCGGTCCCAACATCGATCCCTGAGGGACACCACTCGTTACTTGTCTCCAGCTGGACATTGAGCCATTGACCACAACTCTTTGCATGTGGCCATCCAGCCAGTTCTTTATCCATAGAGTGGTCCACCTATCAAATTGATGTCTCTCCAATTTAGAGACAAGGATGTCTTGTGGCACAGTGTCGAACGCTTTGCACAAGTCCAGGTAGATGACATCAACTGCTCTACCCCTGTCCATCAGTTCCATAGCCCCATCACAGAAGCCATCCAATTGGTCAGGCAGGATTTCCACTTAGGGAAGCCATGCTTGCTATCACCATCACCTTGTTGTTTTTCATGTGCCTCAGCATGCCTTCCAGGAAAATCTGCTCCAAGATTTTGCCAGGCACAGAGGTGAGACTGACTGGTCTGTAATTCCCCGGGTCATCCTTTTTCCCCTTCTCGAAAATGGGGGTTATATTTCCCTTTTTCCAGTTTTTGGGAACTCCAGCTGACTGCCATGAGTTTTCAAATATAATGGACAGTGGCTTAGCAACTTCATTTGCCAGCTCCTTCAGGACCCGTGCATGAATTTCATCAGGTCCCATGGACTTGTGCACGTTCAGGTTCTTAAGATGGTCTTGAACCTGATCCTCTCCTACAGTGGGCCTAGGGTCTTCACTTTCAGAGTCCCTGCTTCTGCCTTCCAAGACTTGGATGGTGCAGTCACCCAATGTTACATTTTCTTTTTCAAACTGGATAACAGTAGCAAGTGGATTCTGGGCACAAGAGGTAATCTAATTAATAAATTAATTAATAATCTAATTAATAAAACGGTCTAGGAATTTTTCAGTTAACTGTTCTCATTCGAAAAATGTTTCTTTACTGAAGTGAAATGAGCTGCTTGATTCACACATCTCCTTTCAAATCCATTTTGGAAAAATACTTTAGAAATGGTCAAGTTATTCCAGCCCACAGATTTTAAAGTGAGCAAAACTGTATATAGTTTTGATTATTTTTACTGAAGTTACATAGAATAAAATGTTGGTAACAGACAAAATAAAAATGAAATATTTAGGAATAGAAAGAAATGTGCACATATGTACTTATAATGTACATGTGTATGTATTAGAAATACATTTACAAAATAAGTAGAAATAAAATTAAACCTTTTAATTCAAAACTTATTATCTCAGATATTTTTATAAACCAGGAAATATAATTACTGCACAAACACAAGCTTTAAATTGATTTCTTATTTTGTTTATCTCATATATAATTTTTAAAAGCACATAATTAAAGAAAATTCACAGTCTATTAAGGCCAACATTTAGTTTACAGTAGTGGAGTCTTCAGATCACCTGCTTTTGAGGAAGGGATAAATGCTCATTTTAAATTGTTCTGTATTATTGAACAGACTTCTCTGCAGTGCAGCTGTTTTCTTCAAGGACAGTCTGAATTTTAAGCCTCTATGATTATTTATGGGGATAGATTCTGGGTTTCGCCTTGATTGTCATTCATGCTGGTGCAGAGTCATTTCTACATGAGTGTAAAATACCATCATTCTGAGCTGGTTGATATTTGTCCTACTTTGCACATATACACATTACTAGACGTAGAGCAAAACACTGCAGTATTAGGCCAGCAGTTTTACAGATATTGTTAGAGGAAAACTAAGTTTATTTTTCATTGTGTTTTCATACTGGTAAAAAACACAACACTTTTCTAAGAGGTAACATGGCTTTTTTCACTCTGTGAAAAAAAATCACAAGCCCCTAAGACACCCAGCAACAGAAGCCCAAAATGTATTAAGTTACTGTCTTTTAAATTCTTGCAGACAAAGTTTACAGACATCACACTAAATATCTTTGCATATCCCTCTCTAGCACCTCTCTTCTCTAGGTACTAGGCATTTCCCCACTTTATCAGTGCAGCATGAGAGGGAATAAACCCAAAGGAAGCAAGAAAACAAGTTTGATCATAGCCTTTTTTCACATTTTTATGAATTTCAGCCTTTAAAGGCTCAACTCGGTTACTTAAAGACAGGAATCTATTAATGTTTGAAATACCATATAATATATGAGATACCACACATGGTAGCTGTAAGAATACATAAGAACACACAGAGCTGAAAGATAAAATAGAAAACTATTCCTTACTGGAAGGACATCTGAAGGACAGGCATGACAGCTTAGGTCACTGTAAATGTACCTATGTACTGATGCTTATGCAGCTCAAAACCACTCTAAGAGTTTCAGAAATACACACAAAAAGTAGTAGCATATGTTGTCTTTTTAAGGGAAATGTTGCCTTAGAATAATCCTGGTTCTCTGAAGCCAGATCAAAGACTTCCTTTGCTACAGAACTCATCTCACTCTGTCAGGAGAGGTAAAAACATTAACTTAAAGCATCTTTGTGTGTTTTGCTTCATAACTGGAACAGACTTTGAGGATACCCAAAGACAGTTACCACAACTCAGCTGACAACCAGTCTTCATAACTCCATAAGGTGACCAAATCTTTCTAATAAAACTCTACTGTCCCATTTTGAAGCATGCAGAACATGAAACACATTGGGATTTCAGTAGCTGTGCTGAATAACAGCTCATATAAGGCTGCCATTGATCAATTTTTCCACTAGGGAATGAAACAGGATTAAGGGAAAAATCTCAGGGAAGGATATGACCAGATCTAAATCAATTTTTTTTTGTCCTGCAGCTAGTACTGTAGCTTGCAATCAAGAAAGATCTATCTTCATGGTATACCCAACGTATTTTTCCAGATTATTAATCATTTCTAAATAAAGATGAGGCCTGCTCTGAATTTGGATTACATACCCAGCTGTACTTCTTCTTCTTCAAGCTTAGCACTGTACTATTTGGGAAAGGAGTGGCTGGAGAGCAGTCTAACAGAAAGGGATCTTGGGATGCTGGCCGATAGCAGGCTCAATATTAGTCAGCAGTGTGCCCTGGCGCTCAAAACAGCAAGCTGCATCCTGGGGTGCACCAAACACAGTGTAAGCAACTGGTCAAAAGACATAATTATCCTGCTGTATTCAGTGTTCGTGTGGCCTTTTCTGGAGTACTATGTGCAGTTCTGGGGCCCATGATTTCAGAAGGATATGAGGATCTTTGAATGCATCCAAAAGAGGGCAACAAAGCTGGTGACAGGACTGGAAGGAATGTCTACCAAGGAACAGCTGACGACTTCAGATTTGTCTAGTTTAGAGTAAAGGAGTCTGAGGGTGACCTCAGTGATCTCTACAGCCTTATTTACCTGCCATGCTAAATAAGCAAAGTCCAGGAAAACATATCACCCTTTCCCACTGGCTTCTGCATCCTCTTCTTTTCTGCTCTACTCCAGTTTTTCACCTGAAAATACTGATTTTGGTAAAATTACTTGTTTTTTCCATTGGGAAAATTGAAATTAAATGTTCTGCGCCAGCTTGACATCCATTTGTGCTGCCTGAGGTCCCTTGGAGCCTCATGGGAGATGCAGCTTGTGCACTTTATGCCCTCTTTCTCCCTAACAGCCAGGCTACATACATGAACTACATCTTCTGTAAGGAGAAACCCAACACTGCTCTTTTCGATCAGTGTGTGCCTCTGTATCTCCCTTGCTCTCCCTTTCTACAGATATCCCATTTCTCCATTTCCCAGAATTTCTTTTTATCATTGGAAAAACATAGTTTTTTCTGCTTCTGTCTGTCATCTCCCAGCTTCACTGCTGTCAAGTCCACAAGAACTTTACCTTCACCAAATGTATTCTTTTGAAGGATACTTTGTTGCGGGCTGATAATTAGGACAGGCTTTGCTCAAAAGATCTCCCTTTATATGTCAAATCTATCTCTTCCACTGCCACAGAATTGTTTGGTGTATCAAAGAAGGTTTGAAGGGAGATTGGATCACTCTTTGCACTCTTTGTATTGTACTTAAATTGAGATTTAGAACTTCTGTGGAAAAAAAGGGTTCTCACTTTTGCATAATTTGGAGATTCATGTATGCATACGAAAGGTTATTTTGTTTGGTTGGTTTTCCTTTTAGCAATTTTACTGAAGCCCCATAGATTGGTCACATCTGGGACTGGTATCTCTGGTGGCAGTGCTTCCACACACACACAAGCATTGATAAACCAGTTGGCAGATGTGGTGTCAAGAGAATATTTTTCCCAGATTAGACTCACAGTGATTGCGGTTTCCCTCTTTCTGCCATGCATGGCATGGTTTACTTTCTAGTCTCAGTTGTGAGCTTCTTTTATGAATAAAGGTGTATTCATATTCTGTTATAAAGTCAAAAAAATTGGGAATGCCCTTCTTCTTCTTCTTCGTTTTCTTTTTTCTTTCTTTTCCTTTTTATATATTTTTTTTCCTCCTTCCTTAATAACTCTCACTGAATAAAGACCTTCCTTTACCACCATCTCCTGAAATTCCATTTCTGTCTCCAGAAAAGCCCTGGATAAAGATGTTTTGGATAAGGATGTACTCAAGGTTATTTAATTTAGATATGCTTAATATTTTCTACTTTTTGTTACACAATCCTTACTATTTTTGTCAGATGAACTGGGCGTTAGATGTTTGGATTTTTTTTGGCTTTTGTTTTTATTTTATTTTGGTTTAGTTTTTTGTGGGTTTTTTTGTTTTGGTTTGGTTTGGTTTTTTGGGGGGCTTTTGGGTTTTTTTTTGGGGGGAGGTTTGGGTTTTGGTTTGGTTTGGTTTGGTTTTGCTTTCTGGGGTAGTTTCTTTTGCTTTTGTTAAGTCAAAATGAATGGAGCTTGGTGACCACTGTGCATGTTAATCATTGCCTGGGAAATCTTTATAGAAGGAAGTTTATCCTCTGATCTCAATGGCACAGGATTAGCAGTGCAGTGGCTCTCTGAGCATTGGTTCAAAGCTAACAATAATGAAGTCTATCTATTGTTTATGAGCACTATATGCCCTCCGTAAAGATTGTGGGATTTGCCCTTAATTACATAGCATGATTGTGGATAGGGAATGCGTTGCACAAAAAAATCCCAATTATTTTGCAATAAGGCAAAATATAACTGAAATTCATATAACTGAAATTTATAGAACTGAAATTTATAAAACATTTTTGTGGTTGCTCAAATAAAAATCATATGTATTTGGGATAGTTTCTCTGTTCCCTTGTACCTTGAAAAACAATCAATTTTTAGCCTCTGGCTCACAATATTGACAACACAAACCAAAACATCTCATAGCCCATGATTAACTGTGGTACATTCCTTAACATGGATTTTTCCATGTTCAGTTGAAATGTTGATTTTAAAAATTTAAAACGTACCTCAAAAATTCAAAAAAATTATTATACAATGTTGATTAAAAAAAAAAAGTAGTACTTTTTATGTTGTTTCTTTAGTGAGGGAACAAAATTGCTTTTCTGAAAAAAATATATTTTTGCACTAAGGATAGTATTTATGCTTGGCCTCTAAGTATGTGACATATATACCTGGATGTTTTTGGAAGTTGAAGAGACTTAGATTTGAGTACTTACCTGGATGGACACTGAACACTGAAGAGAGCCAATCTGATTTCACAAATTAGAGATTGGCCATGAGGTCATCAGCTTTAACCTAATGACATTTAATGATAAGTGAATGTGCAGGAGTTGTGTCTTTAGTGTAGGTAGCACAGATTTTATGGTCTGTGTATTCTATTTTTTTTCTTCTGTGCAGAAGGGTGAGAAACTTCTGGAAATGAGAGAGGGAGGGACAGATGGGCAGAGGAAAGGAGGGAGGGAGAAAAGAGATTTGTTCACAACTACATGACTGTAAGCTTCTTAATGATAGCAGTGTGCTGTGTTGACTTTGGCTGGATTCCAGAAGCCCACCAAAGCTTCTCTATCACTCCACCTCCTCAGCTGGACAGGTGAGAGAAAATATAATGAAAGGCTTCTGGGTTATGATAAGAACAGGGAGAGATCACTCACCAATTACTGTCATGGGCAAAACAGACTCGACTTGTGAAAAATTAATTTGATTTATTACCAATAAAATCAGAGTAGAGTAAGAAGAAATAGAAACTAAATCTTAAAACATCTTCCCTCCACCCCTCCCTTCTTCCTGGGCTTGAGTCCTGATTACCTCCTCCCTCCAGCAGCGCAGGGGGACACAGAATGGGGGTTGTGGTCAGTTCAGCGTGGGTCCCTCCCATAGGGTCACAGTGCTGCAGCAAACCTGCCCCAGTGTGGGTTTCTCTCTGCACGGGGCCACAGGACCTGCCAGGAGCCTGCTCCAGCACAGGATTCCCATGGGGTCACAGCCTCTTTCAGCTACACCCCTGCTCTGAATGGGGTCCTCTAGGGCCTGCAGGTGGAGATCTGCTCCCCCATGGACCTCCATGGGCTGCAGGGGGGCAACTGCCTCACCATGGTCTGCACCACAGGCTGCAGGGGAATTTCTGCTGCTGTGCTGAAGCACCTCCTCCCCTCCTTCTGCTCTGACACTGGTGTCTATGGAGCTGTTTCACATATTCCCACGGCTCTCTCCAGCTGGAATTGTGCAGTTTTACTTTTTCCCCCACTTTTAACTATGTTATCCCAGGGCTGCTACCCCTGTCACTGATGGGCACAGCCTTGGCCAGCACTGGGTCCATCTTGGAGCCATCTGGCATTGGCTCTATCAGACAAAAGGGAAGCTTCTAGCAGCTTCTCACAGAAACCACCTTGTAACCCCACAGCTACCAAAACCTTGCCATGCAAACCCAGTACAAACAAAAACATCAGACTGTGGTGAAAGGAAAACAACATGATTTTTTTCAGTGCTATCGTTTGTCCTGCAATCATGTAGTATGATTACACGTGGCAGCACAGAAAATACTTGCATACATAAACCTTGGAATTCAACAAATACTCTTGCTAATAAAGAAGCCTTCTTTTGTTTTTTTCTATGATGGTTATATGTTTATGCATATTTGCAATCACATGACTGTTTTGTGAGATAAAAATTTATCCAGGTTGTCAGGGATAATCACATAAGCAGGTTGCCTCTATCAGTGGAATAATGTATAGTTGAATAATGTATGTGAGGAAAGCAGGCTAAATGGGACTTATTGCTTTCATTCCTGCACAAGGGGACAATGGGAGAACAGAAAAAGGTAAGGAGAGTGAAACAACAAAGCTCAGAGGTTATCAGCATACAGGCAGAATTAATATATACCAGCAAATACTGAGAATAGACAGCTGAAAAGTTACTTTTATCAGCAATAGGCAAAGACAATCGATTCTTAACTATGGTTCAAGGCTGAAAGAGTATAGACAAAAAGTAGCACTTCAGGACAGATAAATCAGTACATGTTAGTGATTCATCCACCAACAAAATTACACTTATTGATTCAGATGAAATTATAAAGGAAATAATAATAATAGTAATTGTGACATCCTGGAAAAGAGGGATGTCTGAAAAAGTAAAAAGAATGCATTGATGCCATGCTCTGAAAGCACAAGGACAAAGAATAATATTAAAGCAAAACCAGAAAATATGCATGTTGTCTGACTGAAGCTTATGAAGTCTCAACTGAATATAGTGAAGAAAAATATAGTTTGGAAAGGAGTTCTTTGTAAATCCAGGTTAAAAGTTACTATTTGGGTGTTATTCATTTCAGCAAATACATTTTAGTGGAAGTTCTACTCCCAAGATATTTCTGAGATTAATTGGGTAGATCTAAGAGACCTAGAAAGTTTTCAGAGTTTATAATGGATGATATTTTAATTTGGCTTAGAGAGTTTAAATTATGCAATGAGAGATTTTGGCAACATTTTCACAGAGTAAAAAGTACACTGAAGACATAGATTAATCTAATAAATCTTCTATGCATTAGATAGAGGGACTAATCCTTCACTGTTTTGTACCTTCAGTGTAACTTTGTGCAACTGCAAGAACTCTGCTTTCATAGCATCTGTGTTACACAGTTCCAAACAATTATACCAAATATGAGACAGACAAAAACTGTCACATTCACATGCTGAATGTGAATCACTACTCACAGATCCAGGCTGGATTTTTCTCCCACTACAATTTCTTTGCAATGCCTTGCTAGTACAAAAGACATTACAGGCATTTTAAGTATAACTGGGGAGGGGAGTGGAGGTGGGGGAAGGGAATATCTATCTTTTCTTGTTTGAAATACATTTCATTTGTGTGGTAAACTGGAATGGAAAATCTGGAGTACATCATTAAAATCCATTTAAAACTGCATGAATTCTAGACAGCAAACTAACAAAACAGTCTTTCCACAATGGGTTACAGAGAAATTATTTAAATAACTGCATGAGATGAGACAGCTCTATCTGTCAGAAAACAATTTCTTTTAAGTAAATATCAGAACAAATCTGATATTGCCATTTCAGCACCAAACTGCCTCTTACCAGCTATTTACAGTGTAATCGCCATGCCAATTTCAGTGAAGTTCTGAAATATTTTTCTTTCATGCTGTTTCAAAGAGTTGTAGGGTTTTTATAAGACTTCAAACACAGCTGCATTTGGGAGAATAGAGGATGACAGGAAAGCAACCAGCGCCATTGCCAAAGGTCATAGGCCATATGAGGCTATGTTGGATAGAAGCACAGGCACTCCACCCTTGGATGGAAGGAGAAAATGATCCTTCCTATTCAGGTCTCACTGAGTCAACCCTGTCTCCAATCTCCACTGGTTCTGTAAATCTGAGAAGAAATGTGCGATAAAAACGTTAGCATTTGAAAAGTGATTAAAAAGGCATTCTCCCTAATTTCTTATGTTACAAAATATAATTTAAATAAGAAATAAGTGAACTAATTGTTATGCATGGGAAACAAATAGTGATCCACAACTCAGTACCATAAATATTTCCAATTAACATTTTAGCATGAAACATATGGTTAAGAACTTAGGTTCAATTCAAGCAGAACGCCATTTGGGATTTAACTGATAGGTATTCAGTAAAACTCTACAGCATGTTTAGCAAACAGCAGCAACAAATGTGTGACCAATTTAATCAGTGTGTGCACTGGGAGTGTCTATAAATATGTTTCTAATGAATACCCAACTACCCTTGTGAAATCAACATTTATGTGCTGCTTTCCCCCCACCTTCCACCTCCCCACCTGCCTTCTGAACCCTGCAGTTCATGAGTGTTCACTGACAAAAACAAAACCAAGGAAACAAAAGCAAAACCTACATGGAAGGGCAAGAGAGGAGCTCTTGCAGTTGAGCAGTCTAACAGAAAGGAAGGAAGGTTGAATGTTCACTGCCTTTGGATCAACATATCTACACACATGCATACAAACATTCATTTGTAAACAGCTGTGTGTGGAGTAGCATCAAAGCTTCTCTTCACTCTGTGTTTTGCAACTCTTCATTCCAACCTGCAGATTAGATTGATAACGGGACAAGCATCAGGGAAAAGGTCCACAGGCTCTGTTCAGCTGAGGCAAACAAGGTCAGAATATAGATGTGATTCTACTGGGAGTGCAGAAAGGATAATGTCACCATTCTTTGCTGGATCTTTTCAAAAGAGGACAGCTGACTGTAGCCTGATTTCCTACACTGACTATTGTGAAAGATTTGACCTAGATCTATTGCCAAGATGCCAACATGTACTGCAGTGTGTATCTACAGTTTGTTAATAGAGCAGTATTCCATTTACTGTGAATAGCAGACTACCGTTTTGGTGGTCTTCTGTGTTAGTAAAGGCACAGCAAAAGCTGGTGGCGCTCAGAACTAACACAGCGTAACAGTTGCTGTATAGCTGCATGTTGGAGTAAGGAAAAAGGACTAAGTAGCTGCTGAGGAATGAGACTGTGCTTTTCATATTCATTGACATTAAGCAAAATGTTCTTGCTTCAGAGAAGAACTTAATCAATCAAGAAATGATTTTAAGTACCTTTAAAATTGCTTGTTGTCTCAATTCTGTATGCTAATGCAATGATTCATGTGGCTTCAGTACTGCAGGTTGCAATCAGTCTTTCCAGTAACTAAACACAATCCTTTTAACTACCATCCTGTAAAATCCACATTAAGAGGCTGCAAGCCTACTTCATTAATCTTTTCATTAATCTACCATTCACCCATCAGACAAGAGGGGTACTAGGCATCTATGCGCCATTTTACACAGATTTTGCCCCACATCATAGTAATAACTTCGTGTGCATTGCTGCATACATCTCTGACAGCACTTCTATCTTCATCTGATCAAAAAAAACCAAATAAGCCAACAAAAAGTTCTATTATGGGGATTTATATGTGTCTAAAAATTTTCTCAAGTATTTGAACCAATTTCTTGCAGAAAAAAATATGAGCTATGGGTTGACAGCTTGTATGACAAGTTTTAACCCAATGGGATTTTAAAAAGCTGATAAATTAAGCCTGAAAATCCAGGTTTATAACAGAAAGCCCTACAGGCTCTTACCTGCTTTGCTAGAGAGCTGTTGGAATATTGACTTTTTTTTTCTTAAGACATTCAGAAGTTCTATTTTCAAAATTCAAACTTTAAAATAGTTTAGAGGTAGCCAAGTGACAAAGCTGTAGCACTGGAAAGGAGAAAAATCCCTCTATTAGATTTTTAGTAAAATCCATTTTATTCATCAGAAACATTTTTGAAATAGTTTCAAACCTTTTTTTAATAAAATTCTGCATGGAAAAAAAAAAAATCCTTTCACTTCTCTGCCTCGTTTCAACTAAAGATCCTGAGAGGCTTTGCAAACATTTGTGAATTTAGGTTCTCAACCATTATGTGGAACATAAAATTGCTCCACTTTTATGAATGGATAAACTGAGTCACCCAGTGAAAGTGGCTTAGGTCCTGCAGTTCTCCTCCTTCCCTGTTCAATTCCCTCTATGCGTTTCAGTAATTATTTATTCTTTGCCCCAGAATTCACATGAGAATTATTTATATTCCCATTCATCTAGGAGATTAATTAATCTACTATATCTGGAAGATGTGGTCTCCTTTCTGTGTCTTAGGGTGGATAAAGGAATGTACCATCCATAACAGACACTAGGAATCATTAATGTGTCTTGACTAAACAGAGATTTCAATCAACAAACATCAAAGACTGAGGTTCATTCCACCTTGCTTCTGCTATCCAAACTAGAAGTTTAACTGTCCTGCACTTCTGTAGGTAGCAGAGGAAGATGATGATTCAAGTCACAAGAGGAGAAGGTCTTCAGCCACAAACTGAATGTTTAAAAGGAAAGCAGCTTGTTTTTCTTTTATTTTCCCCTGTTAGTTAGCTTAGGTAGCACCTCAGTGTGTGCTATAGTGCAGTGCGAAGTTTAGCGCATTATTTTTGTGGGTAGAATACTAGGATGCTTTTTCACCCTATAAAGAAATGCAAAGAAGCATTTGGCTTTGACTCTGGTAGCTTTTGAATGTCACATTTTCATCCTACTCTTACTGGTGATATACTGTCTATTCTCCATTTCAGTCCTTTCTGGCATTACATAATTTCCAAACAGTCCCAAAAACTCTGTCTTTACTACTAAATTAAAGGCAAATGACCTATTCAAGCTTTGTTCCCTGACTCACAAGACTTGAACATTCTTAAGAAGATGCAGAGACTTGAACTTTAAGTAACTGAAATCAAACAGAAAAACAAAAAAAAAAAAAAAAGAAAAATCTGATCTGCCTACATACCCTTATGAGTACAAGTATACTTAACAGCATAAAGTCGGTGCATTCTCACTGTCCAGAAAGGCAGCACGGCTAGATTTATTCCATCTAGAGATTGCAGAGCTATGCCCATGTTAAGTGGGTATTTGACTGTATTCAGCAATTGCTGCTTGATCATCAGTGTCTCTGAATCCATTTGTGACACCACATAAAATTCTCTCCCACTACTAGCATTTCCAGCTATTGTAATTTCCCCAAAGAGATGGGAGATTTATTTTACACAGCTACAGTACTTGAGAGATTTATAAGTGCTGGACATTGTACAACTGCTAAATGACCCTTCTGGAATACATGACAAACCACATATTTTCTTTCTTTCTCCCTCTGTCTTTCCTTCCTTCCTTGCCTCCTTCTCTCCATCCCTCCTTTAATTTATTTCTTTCCTCCTTCTTTCTCCCTTCCTTCTTTCTTACTTGTCTTTCCTCCTTTCCTCTCTCTTCCCCCTCACCTCTCATTTTCTGATTTCAGTTTTTCACTTCTTCTTGAGAATGAGTTAAGCAAAATGGAAATATACGAGAATCTAAATAATGTTCAAAGCATCACACTTGGCCACTGTGTTCTTTCAGTGCTCCATTGTGTTGACACTCAGGTGCATCTTGTCATTTACAGTGCACTTAGGCATTCGGTGGATCATATGATGATCTGAATCTCATGACTTGCAGTCCATGCGTCATTGCTCCAGTTGACAGGGATTTTTTTCTAAAGCAGAATGTCAGCCACTGAGGGATGTCAAAGTGTTAGAAAGACTATGTCATTGTTCCAGCCACATTAAACAGAAATGTTTTCAGTTTCTGTGGCTCCTTTGCTGTCACCAGTCAGCATCTACCTGTCAAGTGGCAGAGAACTTGAGAGAAGGCAAGATGAGAGTACAAAAAGAGAAAGCATTTCTAAAGATTGTGGGGCTAGCATAATTGCTCATGGATGTTTAAAGGGGACAATTTTTCATTTTCAGGTCATGTTTTACTATTGTATGAGGGTTTTTCATTTCCTAAAACATTACAAAGAAATAAAATACGTTCAGAAATCTAAATATATGCATTAAATATTCATTTTCAAAACCATATGGGAGAAGGGCTTATCAGCAGTTTCCCATTAATGCACCTCTAAATTTTAAGAAACTTGTATTTGTGACTTTTTCAAAAGGAATATCATTATTTTACTCAGCACCCTTTCCACTGTTATAAAATGCCACTCTTGCATCCCCTTTTTTCCAGTGATTGTTTCCTGCTGTCCAGAAAGTCTTCAAGCTGGTTTAAATTGATTTGCAAATGCAACTGATTGTTACACTAGCTTTTATTATATGTTATGCTCAAACTCTTGTTTTTGATCAAATATGAAGCATACTTTACGAGTATATATATCAAGAATTTGTTGTTAGTATAGCTGATATTTTAACACTGAAATTCAAGAATCATTTTTAGTCTAGGTCTACTTTTTCAAAAAAAAGAAAGAAGAAATAATAATGCAGCTAGTATACTTGTATGGACTAAAAAGGCTCAGTAATATTAATAACACAACTAAAATTACACATACTTCTTAATTTCAAACCCCTTTTCTGGTGTTATGGCCACTCTTCTGCTTTTTGGGATCTTAAACTAATGATTACTCAAAGTAGCGCCTTAAATAGCTCTGGACTGCTAGAGCGGGTAACACTGCAACTTGTTAGCTTGTCCTCCTTGCTCTGGCAGGAATATGTCGTTGATGTTGGTGGCTTATTCCTCTTTGTAGGATCAACTTGGGGTCATTTTTATGTGTTTATTGTCATGCTTTAAAAACTTTACTCTGTCTTCATTGGTCAGCAGCTCCACGTTATATCCAAATTCACTGTAAATGGTAGATTTTGTGTATTAGAGACTATTTCTTTTCCTGTTACCCCTTAACTATCTTTGCCCAGATCCAGATCTGCACTGCTGTACCTCACCATGGATGAGTTGTTAATAGCCATGAGACGTTTATACCTGTGGCATTCTCAGTGCCAGCCTTTTTCTCCATCCCTTATCCAATATCAACGAACCTCTGCAAAGGACGTCCAAGGCTTTTGCCATTATATCAGGACCATATTTCCCTACATCATTATCTTAAGGTCAAAAATCTCTCCTTCTACATAGAACAACTGCTCATTACAGCTATCTATATACACCTAAGGATTGACATCACAAAGATAAAGAAAAGTAAAATAAATTAGCCATAGACACCTGGCCAGTTACAAAAAGCGTGGTCACAGTTAACCAGGAGAAACAAGGTCAAGGCAGATCAAGAAAAGCTCAAGCAAAACAGCTCTGGCAAGCCTCATTCCTGCAAACCATGTGAACTCAGTGCAAAATGTACAGCCTGTTACTAGCAAAGATAATATCATATTGCAGGGCATACATGTTACATGTAACATGTATCACAGGATAGCAAAAGGAAGTCAGGAATTGTTTCAGGCAGACAAATTTGGGTGTGCAGCAGTATGAAACAGGGTTAATCCTTCACCTCTTTCAGTCTTCACAAGGTGATGTTGCTGAGAAGTCTGATGGGGAATTTGCAGCTGAATCGGGTTAGTGCAAAGATCAAAATTCCAAGTGCAATTCCTTTACAATTTTGCACATGCTTAAAATTTTCCTATGAAACTGTAATGAAATCTTTTGTGGAACAAACTCTGAAACATTGATTTAAATGGTTCTAAAATATTTTTATTTCTGCTTTGAATGAAAAGCACTGCTTCAAAATCTGGTACATTGTACCAGGGCTGTGATCTGATTGAAGAAGCCTCAGTTCTTGTCATTTTATATAGCATAATGATACTGTTATGTCAGAGGAACAGGGACTATCTGGTGGCATTTCATCTAGGGAGGAACTGTCTTGAGCTAAATGAAATATAATGTCTTTTTTTTTTTTTTTAAATAATTACAAGAATGATGTGGGCTCTTTCTTTCTTCTTTCTCTTTTTGTCTCTCTTTCTGTCATTATCTTTTTCTTTCCTGAGTGCAGCATCTGATATAATAATAAAATAACCTGTGGATTGGAAGATGGCCCTCTGCATCCATGGTTCCTGATGAAAAATTTGTGTGTTTCTTATTTCTGCATAACAAATGAATTCATTTTGATCCCTGATGAGATTCTACATAGAATAAAAACATCCATCTTAAATAAGGTTTTTATGAAAACACTTTGTATCTCCTATTTAGTAGTTGTTAGGCTTTATCAGTTATGACTGAGCTCCCTAAGGATGTAAACATATGACTTGAACTAATTTAATGCACTAAAAATGAATATTCCTTACTTATACACCCATCTCCACCTCTGAATAAACCTATTATCACTTTTAGAGGTGACATGCATTGAGATTACCTTTTAAGATTAAACAAAACCTCTATTTAATATTTAAATGCTTTTTCACAGCCTCTTTCTGTGGGGTTTTTATCATTATTATTTTATTTTCATGGTAGCTAAAGTTGCAAAATAGGAGGAAACATCAAGAAGAGTATTATTCTTAAGCCTGGCAGAGGTGAATCAGACAAATTGGAGGCTGAAATGACAAGCACATCAGTCACTGACACAAACCAGCTGCCAGGCCTCTTTATATGCAAGTCATTCAGTGAGATATCAAAACGTGGAAAATATAATACTCCTACCAACATTTCTTGTTGAATTTATGCCCAGGTGAGTTCTGAAATGCTGCAGTTGTATCTCAGAGAAAACAAGAAGCAGTAAAGCATCATACTTATTAGGACCCAATTTGCCACAGCAGCAAAGAGCTTCAGCCTCTCCCAGTGGCAACAGGGAAGGAGGGCTGGGGATAGGGAAACTTAGATTAAATTCATAGTGCACTGCACATTTAGAATTCAGTATTGACAGCTCTAATTACACACACTTTCCCATCACAAGTTCATTAACTAAGAGGAAAATGATAGAAACAGCAGTATCAACTTCTTGTGGAAATAAATAGATAAGCGCAGAGACAAGCACTCCAGAGTTTCTGACCTTTCCCCTTTCTTTCTGGCAAAACCCCACATGTTATTCCCTGCATTTTGTTTACCTTTCTGATTGGAAGAAAAAAACCTGAGCAAACAAAGCTGTCTGGATATTAAACCTTTGTTCAAAATATAACTGCAAAACATTACAGTCAGGGTGTAGAGTATGATGTACTTTTAGTGTATTTGACTTTCAGCGACTTTTTAAAAACAAGGAATCTGAGCTGCTCTTCAGGCTTCCTCTAAAATAGATGAAAAGAAATAAGCACCCTGAGAAGGCAAATATTTTAGACTAGGCTGAACTCTTTAATGGAAATAATTAATTCTTTCCATCACCAAAACAGAGAACTTAGATGGCCAAATGCTGGTTGAGGCGAATCCTGCTTCTTCAAAAGATCCCACTAAGAAAACAAGTCCATTTCGTAGCACAAGATCAAAGGATGACCTACCTGTAGGACATTAGACATACCTATGGCCTCTGCGTCATGCTTGTGTCAGCCGTAACCCAAATGCAGCACTCGACAGCACTGGAACAGGACACAACTGTCAATTAATTTTAAATATGACTTACACCAGCACAGAAGCTGATAGAAGTAATTCATTGGCACATTCCAAGTCAAGTAAGTGAGACAACTCACTGAGTCTAGTTATAGTTCACAAGTTACAGATAATTAGGGATGAGGTTTTGTTGCATAAGATACTGTTCCATCATATTCACCATAAATTCTCCATAAGACCAACTTATGCATTGCACCAACCAACACAGTTTTTAAAAGTGATTACATGTAGATAATTCTAACCTCACCAGTGTAGGTACAACCCCCTGCTTTTCCACTCTAATTCTGTGTATTTAGTTTGGTAAAATTTGCTGTATTTTGAACCATTACAAAGTATGGATATCTCTTTTCTTTGAGCATCATGTCTCCAGAAATATTAAAACTGTATTTTGAGTTAGGCTATGAATTAACTACAGCAAAATCTGGTTTAGTTCTAGCAGCAATTTGAGGGTATGCAATTCACATGAGCTATAAGGTCACAGACAGTCCTCATGCAGTAAATTACCTGTGATAAGGAAGTGTGCCAGGAAGCTGGAGGAAAAGGTCACTGGTGCATCCTTCTCCTGATCATGTGGGACCATTTGTGGGAAGCCCAAATAGGACTGACGACTGCCTGGCTTAGGACAAGTTACAGCAAGGTGATCACACTCAGGAAATAATTCCTTGTTCAAATTTTCACTTACTCAAATTTTCATAAAATACTGAGGTATTCTAAAATGGTCATGGGTGATATCTCCAGTCATTCAAATTTTAAATAATTAGGCCACATGAATAATAGAGGGATACAAGCTCCTTATGCACATTCATGGAAACCATGAAGCGTCTTCCTTGTTCACTTTACAGTATTATTTCTCCAGTGCATGAGTGAGTTTGAAATATTTGTTTAGTAACACTAGTAACATGAATAATGTCTTAAAAGGAGAAATATGAATCCTTATTGAGATGCAAATCAGTACTTTATCTACAGATATGGCATGAAATGTATATGACATTTTTCTCTTTAAACAAACAGTAGACTGTAGAACTTCGCATGCAAGCTAGCAGCAGTTTCTACCTTCATAAACGTCCAAGACTTTGCTATATCTTAAGAAAAAAATAATCCTTTTATAGGCCTTATGAATATTTTAATATGCATATGATTCAGCTCAGCTCACAGCTAGTTGCAGGATTCAGCTGTTACTGTACAGACTGCTGTAAAGACTACTTCAGTCTTTGCTGTATCTCCTACTGATGTTTTTTGTTCTCATTCCAGAAGTTATTCACAACAAAGCACATTTGCTCTATAGCTGCATTAATTTTAGGACACGCCAAAGACTATTTTATTAAGACAGTCTGATACTTGGAGAAAGGATGGCATTTTTTTATTTAAAAGACAGAACATCACCTATTTATCAGGGTACCATATTTTGTTTATCTGCCAGTTTTCCTGTTATCTGAGACGCACAATGTACTTTAAAAGGACCATTCCAACAATTTTCATCAATTACTTCCCAAGTTAGGTTGTCTGGAATTGCATTTCTCCCTTTTATTTTACATATATGTGTGTATATATATATATATATTATTTTTTTTTCAGTCATCCTATCCATGAATGAATGTCTGACAGACAAGAAGCTGTTATATGTTCTGGCCATTTAAAAATGCTCTTTCTAGGAATAGATAGTTAATGGAATTATGTCTTCAGTGTTCTATGTAAGTGCATGTATGGCTAGTCTACTGTTGCTTGTTTCCAGAAAAAAAGAAGATCTTTAATCAGTAAATTTCCTATAGCACTGAAGTTAGTATTTTTCAGATGAAAGCACTAGACATAATTTTCTTCTTTGAAGTAAGTGCAGCAGATCTAAAAACCCATCAGATTTCTTCAGCTCATATGCAATAATGAAATTCCCTAAATGTTATACAGATAGCCTAACAGGGTTCTTCATGAGTATTTGCCAGTTCTGTTTTAAGTGAACATGGCATCTTTGTGGTATGGAGTAGTTCTCTGGCGGGATGTCTTTGTCTCCAAAGTAAATAATATGATCATAGTTCAGAATTTATTTTAAGGAAGTATAGTTTGAAATGTCTGCTTTGAGTGAATTTAAAAAAAAAAATAAAATTAAAATTCATAGCATAGAATTCATAGCCACAGAATCACAGAATCATAGATGAGTTTGGGTTGGAACCTTAATAATCATCTAGTTCCATCCCCCTCCAGCCATGGTCAGGGACACCTCCCACTAGACCAGGTTGCTCAAAGCCCCATCCAACCTGACCTTGAACACTTCCAGGGATGGCACATCCACAACTTCTCCAGGCAACCTGTGCCAGTGCCTCATCACTTTCCTACTGAAAAACTTCTTCCTAATATCTAATCTACATCAACCCTCTTTTGGTTTAAAGCCATTCCCCCTTGTCCTATCACTACAGGCCTTTGTAAAAGGTCTCTCAGCAGCTTTCTTGTAAGCCCCCTTTAGGTACTGGAAGGCTACTATAAGGTCCCCCTGAAGCCTCCTCTTATCCAGCCTGATAACCATCTGACCAGACAGGATGATCCAACCCCAATTCTCTCAGCCTATCTTCATAGGAGAGGCACTCCAGACCTTTGAACTCAGAGGTGGGATGAGGTCTTACAAGAGCAGAGTAGAGGGGCATAATCACGTTACCTGCTGGTCACGCTCCCTTAGATGCAGCCCAGAATATGGCTGGCTTTCTGGGCTACAAGCACACACTGCCAACTCATGTTGAGCTTCTCAACAACCAGCACCCCCAAGTCTTTCTCCTCAGGGCTGCTCTCAATCCATTCTCCACTCAGCCTGTAGCTGTGCTTTGTATTGCCCTGGCCCAACTGCAGGACCTTGCACTTGGCCTTGTTGAGTTCCATGAGGTTTGCAGTGGCCTACCTCTTGAGCCTGTCAAGGTCCCTGGGTGGCTGGATGGCATCCCTTCCCTCCAGCACGGTAACTGCACTACACGGCTTCATGTTGTCATCAGACTTGCTGAGGGTGCACACATCTCACTGTCCATGTCGCCAACAAAGATGTTGTTTACTAGACTAGAAATGCAAAGCAGGTTTGCAAGTTTGTGTAACGCATTCAAAGAAAGTATTTTTCTAATAGTTACAGTTTTGTTTATTTATATGTAATTTGACTTTGAAAGAAGTTATCTGTAGCTTGGGCAAGTCCCAGGCTCAAAGCTGCAGCAGCTTAATTTTTATCCCCAGGTTAGATTTTGTTTCAGCAAATATCCACATGGTTTGTATCTGCTCTTATAATTACATCAGTAGTGCCTCTAAAAGCCACTTCCCCTTTTAAATATGCAAAATTTATCAGTGATTAGTAAACATCTGTTACCAGGTGTGTTGTAGAATATTGTGTCTTCATCAAGCTAGGAGGATTGCATTTAATCTATTCCAGTAACTCAAAAGATTAAAGGTAAAAGAACTTTCAGAAAACATTTTTAGTTTTCTTGTTTACAAGCTTTTTCATCATGTATTATTACTGCTGAGGTGAGCAGCTCGAGAGAGGGCGCCTTCAACACCTGAGCGAGGGAAGCTCAGCGCCCAGCAGCCTCACCTCAGAGCGGTAACAGCCACCGACGGAGCCTCAAGCCCTCGACAGGGCTTGCCCAGGAGCCGGCAGCTCAGCTGACGCGAGCAGCTGACTCACAGGGGGCGGAGCCAGGAGGAGCGGCACCAGCCCTGGCTGGGTAAAAACCCGCCCCGGGGAGCGCGGCGAATGGGGCGGGTCCGAGGCAGTTTGCGCGGGTGGGGGAGCGGTCGCGGTATGAGCCGGGCCCGGCCTGAGAGCTCCGCTTTGGCTGCCCCGGCGGTGGCAGCGTAGGCACTCAGACAGAGCCGAGGAGAGGGGGAGGCTGTAGTGCAGAGCTCGGAGTGCGGAGAGTGCCTGCGCTGGTCTCCTGAGGGGAGGGTGCGCAATCGGCAGGGCTGCGCTCGGTGCTCCCTGGTGGAGGCCCTCCTGCAGCAGGGGCTGAGCTGCGGTTCGCTGTCAGTAGGCTGAAAGATGTCAGGGGAGCTGAGAGGATGCAGCGCTGCTTGCTGCAGGCCCAAACTCTGCAGGGGCCTCAAGCGTCCACTGTAACTCGTGGAGGAAGGCAGGAGGCTGCTAACCCAGGAAGCTGGAAAATAGTAATAAAAAAAAAAAAAAACCAACAAATACAGGAGGAAGAGGACAATTAAAAGCAAGGGGCTTTTACCTAAATTTGTTGTCCCCACCCAGAACCGCTTTGCTGTCCT
>WYDI02027705.1:5763-15806 GCA_009867235.2 Psittacus erithacus | reverse complement strand
TTCAGACACTGGAAGCTGCTCTGAGGTCTCCATGCAGCTTCTCTTCTCCAGGCTGAACAGCCCCAATGTTCTCAGCCCTTTGACATTCCTCTTCCTGAGGTCTTTCAAAGTTTTAAACCTTTTAAGCCCTTTTCAGGGCTCCCTGTGTTCTCTTTGGCTGGTGGGTGCAATGGGAGTACAGGCAATCAGTGGGTGTGTGGCTTCCTTCAAAGCCAGGAGGGTGTAGACAGCACTCAGGGCTTGTCTTTGTGGAGTGGGATGGTGCCAGCACTCAGCTCCTGGCACCAGTTCCAGAATGCACGTGCTCTATGCTGTCTCCTGAATGAGGTTTGCTGCTCTGTGCCAAGATCTGGCATGTTTGTGTGTCTGGGAGGAAGGAAGCTGTCATAAACTACCTCTGCACCACATTCCAGCACCATCACAGGGTTTGGGACTGATGGCACATCCTGGCTTTGGGGTGACCTACAGCCATGAGCTCTGAGGCAGGAGAGATGTGCTTCTGCTTTTGCCCAGCAGCTTGCTCATGTGGGCTGTGCTCCCATCTGACTCCAACCTGCCCCATTTCCCATCCCCAGGGCTTGTGACACTGATGTTTGGGATTTTTCCAAGGATTATAGTAATTCCTGGCCTCACCCTATGCATGGATTTATCAGTTCTTCTCACACCCATTCATCCAGAGGTTTCACATTGCTGTTCAATCACAGCAGAACATTTTGCATGTGTTTTTTTCCTCCCACATTTGGGTTTTCCCTGCCCTCCCTACCTGGAGTTCAGCTACCTTGCTACTGTTCACTACTGCATACGGAGGGTTCAGTTCACGTGACGGCCCCATTAGCTGCTCTAACTAAAGCCTCAGGCAAATAGTCATAGAGGATTTAGTTTTATTACAAAAAAGAAGTCGGATTAAGTATCCTGATGAACAAGAATAACATTAGCAGCTGTGCCTGCTTAGCCAACATGATCCCATCCCTCATATCATAAGCTGATTGCCTGCATGGGTCAGTAAGTTGGCCCAGCAGCAACTCACTGATACCGCTTTGCACGTTGTTTTCGTGGTGTATGAGGTGTCTGGGGAGGGCTGCGATACCTGGAGAGGCTTCATGGGTGCTGAAATTACTTCTTTAGATGTATTTGGGTGTCAGATTGTACACGCCTTAAGGCTGTGATTGTCAAAGACTACCTTGCAAAGGTCCCATGTGTGCCCAGTTTCTCGTCCTTGCAGCACAGAAGCATCCTCAGCCCTTCTGGGTGAAGTCCCTGGATTGGGTGATGGAGAGGCTGGGGAACCTCAGCTTGGTGGGAAGAGATGACCCGGGGCTTTCTGCTTATGGAATGAGAAGCTCTAATCTGGGGTGAGAGCTGGGTTGGACCCTCTGATGACTAACAGGGAGGTTCAGAGGGTTGTTGGAGAGGAAAAGGGGGCATCAGAGCTGCTCTTGCACACTGGGGAGCAGGGGACACATTGTCAGGTTTTGGTTAAACCATGACACAGGCGATGCTCTGCCACCATCCTGCATGAAGCTGAGCAGTTTCCTTGCACCACTCATTACAAGGTGCTTGATTATTACATAAAGCAGTTCCAGTCCCTCCTCTTCCTCCAAAGCACCCAGAATTTGGGCTGCTCCTTGCATAGGTTTCCTTCCTGTGGTGAGCAGTCCCCACTGGCAGCTGGCATTTGTATTCTAACATTTGAATGCTATCAACAGTCACCTTCAGTCTCACTAATGCTAAACTCTGAGCTGGCACAGGGCTGGTGACTAGCTTCTGCTTCACAGGGCCTTGCCAAAAGCTGGGGGATGCCCTTTGTAGATGAGGAAACAGGAACCATAAAATTATGCAGCCTTATTAGTGATATTATTGTTTGTTTTCCACTAACATCTGGGACTCTTCTTCATCCTTTCCCAGCTCCCATGCTTGAAAATGGTGGCAGCTTTCAGACGCACCATGCAGTAGCCCCAAACCACAAGTGAGCATCCCAAGGGATGCTTTCGTGTCCCCTTCCAAGATGTATTTCTCCAGGAGGGTGATGTGTGCGTCAGAAGCCACCGTGCCATGTTGCTCTGCTGCCAAGAGATAAATCATAGCATGAGCATGCAGCCTGGTAGAGGGGAGCATCCCTCAGGATGCCAGCCCTTGGGAGCTAGAGACAGAGGAGAAAGCCCGGTTTTCCAGGACAAGTAGAAGGCAGTTGATACCCTGCAGGTCTTGCTCTAAAGTGTGGGGTGGCGGATGAGATCTTGCTGCATTGGTGTGGTCTTCACTCTTATTTCTGTTGTTTAAGGTCTGGGTTTGTTGAGGACACTCACTGTGCCACAGAGCAGCAGAGACACTGATGAGCCCCACTTTCTGCAAGGGGCTGGTGTAACTTGTTTGTTTTCTGTCCCAAAGACAGACCCCACATCAGCACCTGTAAGTTTTAGCTGAAATATCTGTGGGTTTGGCTTTTGGAGGATTTTGTTAGTAATCTTTTACAGTATATAAAGACACGGCTGTGACTTCTGTCCATCTGTCTGTATGGGCTTTTCTAGCAGCTTACCCGCAGGGTATCTTGAATTATTTTAGGACGTCTGTTTCAGTGCTGCAGAGTAGAAAAAAATACACTTTTGCTCTCTGAAATCTATCCATTTCTAGTGGGTGCAGGATTTTCAGCTGAGTTCGCTCCATGGGGTGAACATCATCACAGGGATAAAGAATGTACCTGTATTAAGATAGCGATGGGTGCAGTAGAAAATGCTGTGTTGTTCCCCCTATTCTGCAGGGAGAACCTCTTTTCTTCTAAATGGAGAGGAGCAGCTGCTCTGTCCCAACAAAGAAGCACATCTTTGGTGCTGATCAACAAACATGTGGCTCGGAGCAAGCTGCTCTAGTGGAAGATGTCCCTGCTCGTGGCAGGGGGTTGGAGCTGGATGAGCTTTAAGGTGCTTTCCAACTCAAACCACTGTATGACTACAATTCTATGAATGTCTCTTGGTCACTTATAACAGGGCCAATGTACGTATAGGGATCTGTGCGCCTGGAGCTGACTAGACTTTAACAGGCAAACAGATTTATGAGAGGCACTCCCAGCTTGGAGCAAGTATCCTATGTCCAACGCGGTCAGTAGGAGATGCTGATGGGAATGGGATAAGAGCAGCAAGTGAACCTGGTGCCTAGACCCTAAGCTTTTATCAAGATGAGGAATTGATGCAGTAAGTTATGTTGGACTGTCCTGTTGAATTGCTGTGGGTTATTTCCCACCCATCCATGTGTTTAACCCCTTTCTGAATCCCTCCCTCTCCTTGGCCCCTTTAGATCTGTGCCATCTGTGCCTAAAATGCACCAAGGCAAGACCTGTGCTATATTCTAATGCAGGAGAAAAACAGAAGGGAAAAAAATGAGCAGAAAAAGGAGCAAAAGTCCCACTTCTGACATGGGAGATTAAATAATTAGCAAATGTGGCAAGAAAGACGCTGAAAAACAAGTGCAATGATTCATGTTTTATGTCTCCTCCTGTACAGAACACTTGAAAGTGTCAGACAGCACGACAGTCATTCTTTAAAGCCAATTAAAGTTTTATAATAAATAGAGGCTTTTTTTTTGACTCTCTCTCCATGTGGTGGTGATGTAGTTCACTGCAGAGAGCCTGGCAAGGCATTTGTTAACAATCCACAACCAAATGGGTGCAGAGGCTTGCTTTTCGAAGGCCTCTGTTATGCCAATGATTTACCTACCTTGCATTCATCTCTGGTGGGGAAAGCAGTCATAATAATATAGTATTTTTTCATTGTGTTTTTTATATCTAGCTTGAGATTCCCCTGTTGCAGTTTGAACCCATCACCCCTTGTCCCATACTACAGCCCCTGATGAAGAGCCCCTCTCCAGCATCCCTGTAGCCCCCTAAGATACTGGAAGCTGCTCTGAGGTCTCCATGCAGCTTCTCTTCTCCGGGCTGAACAGCCCCAATGTTCTCAGCCTGTCTCCATAAAGGAGGTGCTGCAGCCCCTGATCATCCTCGTGGCCTCCTCTGGACTTGTTCCAACAGCTCCATGTCTTTCTGATGTTGAGGACACCAGAACTGCACACAGTGCTGCACGTGGGGTCTCACGAGAGCAGAGCAGAGAGGCAGGATCACCTCCTTCGACCTGCTGGTCACGCTCCTTTGGATGCAGCCCAGCACATGGCTGGCTGCTCAGCAGAGCAATACACGAACTGGGGGCAGACTTGGGGACCCCCAGGATCAGGGAATTCATTTGGAGAACACAGGTTGTTCTAAGCTCTGCAGGTGAAGATGGGCTTGGAGGCTGAGGGTCCGATTAAGTGAAACAGGGTCATTTTGGGGTCCAGAAGAGCAAGAGAGAGTGAGTTGGAATCTATTTTCTTTGCATAACAAATCACTGATGGTTATTGACCTCTTGGACTGGCAATACTGGAAGATGCTGCAAATTTGGAGCAGCTCAGGTAGAGCATATACTGAGGGGGCCATAGGGTCTATGGTTACAGGAGCTCTTTTTCGTTCACCTTCAAGTTGCCCTATAGGTAGCACGGGCATAAGAAACTGAACTGCTTACACAGGACTTCAACTTGTATGAATGGTGCTTCTTGACAAAGAAAAGGGATTTCCCACCTCTCCAGACCCTGGGGTAAGATCAGATTCACCGCTCTGATTAGAAAGCTCTTGCTTTCTCCAAGCCTAGAGAAGAAGCCATGGATGTGACTGCTCTTTCAGCCACCACGGCCTCTTCGTTCTCTCCTTTTTCCATTTACTCTCCAATCAATAGTGTTCATATTTGTGCATCTTTATCTCACTCATGCAAAAACACACCTCCAACCAATTGCAATCTTAATCCAATTAACATGAAAGGAAAATGAAAGGACATTGAAATTAAAGGTCCTGTTTTCCTTTTCCTGTTTTCTTTACCAGTCCCCCTTGGCTGAAATCTCTCTATGAACCTCATCAGACTGCAGCCCCTGATTCCCCGAGCAGCATCACTTTTATGTTATGGAGTGGGCATCTCAGATGCAGAAAACCAGCTTCTTTCTCAGATATTTCCTTGGATATATAGGAGGGTGATAAAATTATTCCATAGCCTTCCTGCCAGAGGGGAGTTGGAGGAGCAGTGTTCCCACTATTAGGCAAAGATCCCTTTAATTAGGCAGGGTGAATATTCACTCTTTAATAGCAGCGGGGCTCTAATCCTTCCTTATGTGGCTGCAGTCCCCCTCCCGAATAGGTTTTTAATGACCCGTTGTCTTGATCATTAATACCACAAATGCTGACACTGGTAGGAAATACAACAATCAAAGGGAGACCCTGAGAGGTCCGGGAGCCACAACAGTTTCTTTCTCCCCTTTGTTGCCCTGCAAAACCAAAGCAGCAGCGAGGTTTTGGCCTCCCGCAGTGGGCAAAGGGAGGGTTAACTCCAGCAAATTGCAGAAGCTCAATTAGTGCAATTAGGAGCTTGAAAACTAAAGCAGCTCTTCCTGAAGCCAGTCTAGGACTGTAGGCTCTGCCTGCAGGCTCAGAAGCACTCCCACACTGCCCTATTCCCTAGGGCTTGCAGCTTTTGAGGGCAGCCTACGTTAAAGAGGGAAGGGCAGATTCCCACCTTCTTTGCTTCATCCTGGGCTGGAGGCATTCTGTAGAAATCCATGACATTACACCAGCGTATTCTTAGAGGAAGAATCTGGCCCAGAGAGTCCCAATTGGAGAGATTTCATAAATAGATCAGAAGAAAAATGATAAAATCTTTATATTTCCCCTTAATTTTTCAGCATTCTTTTGAGTGCCTTCCCAATAGTGCGTGAGCAATGAGCAATGAGCACCAGTCACATCCATCCATCCCCAACTGTAATTGTTTTGCTGTGTGACAGCACTTGCCTTTTGATAATCTCAGAAGGAGAGCGAGACATTAACATAACAAATCTGTGGCTGTCTATAGTGTACCCCATTGCTGGTATGTCATAGAAAGTGTACATGGAGTGCTACTAAGTTCCCACTGCTCTGAAACCACCCTGTGTATTAAGACCTAATGAATTACTACCTGATAAATTAACTGGCTGTTGCAAGGAACTGGTGTTGGCGTATTGCAACTCTCCCTCATTCTGTGGCATATTGCATTTTGCAGCTTTTAGCCTCATGCTGTAGATCTTTGGGGGATTGGAACTCGATGATCTTAAGGTCCTTTCCAACCCTAATGATCCTATGATTCTGTGATCTTCGGAAATGCTTTGCAGTGACCATGTGTCACAGTGCAGGTAGTAGATGCTCTGCAGATCCCCTGCATTAAAGTTGCCTGTGGCAAGAGGGAGCTGGATGTGAACAGCATGATCTTTCCTGCTGTTTTTTGTATTAAAATAGGAAGTTTTGATCCTTGTGGTGGTGGGGTTGTCCCTGGCTCTTCTGAGTCTATACCTGCAGCATCCTTGCACCACTATGCTCTGATTTGATGTGTGGTCCAAGCAGCATGATCCACTGCAGAAACAACTGACTCCATCATCCTGGACACTGTTCTCATGTCATTGTATCCGCCTTGTGCACCCCTCACTGATGGGTTTGGAAAACTACAGGGGCTGAAATAAAGCATGTTCTTTTCAGTGCTTCAGTTTCCAGCTGGATCAGGTTTGCTGCATGGCACTATGTGGGCACAGATTTGTGCTCACCCAAGGGATAGGTGTCAAGGGGACGAGAGTGAACAGCCAAGGCTGGTAAAGGGCACAGGGAAGGTCTCTGGTCTATCATACATTGCTACACCCAAGAGAGGAATGCTTCTCTCCCTGCAGTAGGGTAACAGCCCAGCGATGCTCTTGACAGTTGTGGATTGGAAGGAAGAGGGACTCATTTCTCTGGGTTATATTAGATGCGTGAAAAGTATTTGCCTAAGCTAGAATTTAATGAGAAAATAGGGGTTAATAACCTCCAAGTTCCAGCTATTCTGGGAATATTAGCTTCATTTTTTTTCCCCCTTCCCATCTGATTTATACTGGTGTGGGTTATCGTTTACCGAGGTGCCCCATCTGATGCAGCGCAGGATTGGGCTCAGAGCTGTCATCTTTCTCCAACAAGATACAGGATGACACTCTAGGATAAAAGATATTTACTCCCAAGTTTTCTTCTTCTTTCTAAGCTCCCCTCCCTCAAATGATTAACTTCACAATCTTCTTGCACTGCAGACAGTGTTTGTGTAGCCTTTATTACCTGAGCTGCTCTGGGAGAGGAAGTTCTGTACCAACAGTGAACCGCACATCTCTCCAGAACATTGCATGTCTCTCCTTTTGCTCTCATCCAGGCTTCCTCCTTAAGCCACTACAGGAAGAGATGCAGACTCCCCTTCCAAACCACAGTAATATACCTTCCTCTCCCACCCCTATCAGTCCTTTTCAGATTCAAGTGGCTGGCACCACCGTGGTGCACGTTGATGCAGCCTGCAGTCCCTCACTGCTGGATTAGATGCCATCTGGATGCAGGTTGTCTCAGCCTGACAGCGTGATGAATGGTGTCATAGGTGATGCAATGTTGACACCTGCTTATCTTTTCTATGCCCTGTTGCCCTAGCCTCAACACATTCATTAGATCAGCATCTGTTTGCAATAGCTTCTCAGCATCTGCTCTTGGTTACCATCACAGGCACTGAGGTGCATGGACTGACAGGGGTGGAATGGCTGGGAGGAGTTTAAGCTTATGAGGTCTAAGTGTGATACTGGATTGATTTATAATTGCACCAATCTCCTCCCACAGGCCTTCTAGCCTTGAAGGAGTTGCTCATATTAATGCATTCATTTTCCTGGAAGGTGTGAACCTCTGGGCTGGGGTTTCCTTTTGCTTTGTAAAATCAAAGGCGCTTCAAGGTGGAAGATGGCCCAGATAGTGGGGCTGTGACTGTGCCCCAGGATAGCTCAGTGCTCAGGCATGTCTCCTTTCTAAGCTGCAGAAAACAGGCCGTGCGGGTTGGGTTACCATCTGCTTTCAGACTGCGTTTCTCCTTGCACACATTGTATGACATTATATTCTTAAACACATGGGAATTCATACACACCTTATTGTGGAGCCCAGGATAATACAAGGGACCTTCTCCATGCACAGTTCAATGGGCTGTTGAGCTGCAGCCTCTAGTAACCAAATCTTTCCTCTTTCTCAGGGCAGAAGCATGTTGATATTATTAAGCACATCTGCCTATAACATTCATACAAAGGCAGGTTCTTTCCTATGTAGAGCTGGAGGCAGTCCTCCATTTATCTGTGATCCTGGATCCTGGCAGGCTCCTACTGTGTCTACTTTGCAGGTGCCATACACTAACTGTCTGCAAGCACAGACTTCCCATCAAGGGCTGTTGTATGGCCAAGAATCCCAGATGTCCACAGTGTATGCACATGGTGGCTGCCCATGACAGGCACAATAAGTCAGATCTCTGTGTGTGCCCAGGTTCTTACAGCCACGCTGAGCATGAGGGATGCTAAAGAGTGACCCAGATCAGCCTAAGAATGTATATGCATTTGGGGTCAAAATGGAAATGTATTCCCAGTACAAAATGGGAATGTATTCCCATTACAAAATGGGAATGTGTCCCTTACTAGCTTGACAGATATGTTAATGCTGACCTAAGAGTTGGAATTCCTAGGAAATGACACTTTGGCTGCTGTAATATCAAAGCACTTTTTGACCCTTGCCATTCATAGAATCATAAAAGAGTTTGGATTGGAAAAGACCTCTGAAGGTCATCTAGTCCAACACCCCTGCAATGAGCAGGGACATCTTTAACTAGACCAGGTTGCTCAGAGCCCTGTCCAACCTGACATTAAACACTTCCAGGGATGGGGCATCTACCAGCTATCTGAGCAGCATGTGTCAGTGTTTCACCACTCTGATTGTAAAGAATGTCTTCCTTATATCTAGCCTGAAGAGCTGTGTAGTTGTGCCTAAATATTGCCTCAGTCCCCATCCCACAAGCATACAAGGGAGAACACACACAAGTCCACAATCTCATCATCACAGTCCATCAGGGACGCTGGTCTCCAAACTAGGAGTAGTGGGGTCTCTGCAGTAAAGGTGTCTCACAAAAGGTGCCTCTCTGGCAATAAGAGGAAAGAAGAGAATGGTCTGTGCCCTCTAAGATCCTCTAGCAGAAAATCTGATCTTTGGAA
Source organism: Psittacus erithacus (assembly GCA_009867235.2). Classification (NCBI taxonomy): domain Eukaryota; kingdom Metazoa; phylum Chordata; class Aves; order Psittaciformes; family Psittacidae; genus Psittacus; species Psittacus erithacus. Next base: position 6,689 of record WYDI02027705.1, on the reverse strand, counting down.
GTAGTTATTGTAACTTCTAACCATACATCAAGACTAATAAAAGACCCAACCACATCAGCAGGAGCAGCTTTATGGGCCAGTGGAGACTATTTCTTGACTTATTTGCTTGACCTCCTGCAGGTCAGTTTCTCTTTTCTGCCTTTGGTGGCACTTTAATGTTCTCACCTTCTTTGCCAGGTGATGTTTAATCATAGCCCATCAGTGACAGCGTTTGAAAAGCTGCTCAGTCCTGCCAGTGATTCAGTGCTGGAGCATTGTGGATGCTGGCAGCAGCGTTCACATGCATCGGATGAAAGGGTTTTGGGTGATACTGGGCAAGGGTTAAGTTGTACTCATGGGAGGGCATTAACAGACCAACAATGGCATGTCCTGTAACTGGAGCTGGGTGCCTGGCCTGAAATGTCTCCTCTGATAGGCTGCTGCTGATGCTGTATAGATGTGGCTGATGAAATCCCAAGCAATGGCTCTAATAATTGCTACAAACTAAACCTGACCTCTCAATCTCCATGCATCCAGTTCCAACCCCCTGACATGGGCAGGCACACCTCACACTAGACCATGCCACCCAAGGGTCTGTCCAACCTGGCCTTGCACACTGCCAGGGATGGAACATTTACCACTCTCTGGGCACCCTGTGCCAGCGCCTCCCCACCCTCACAGTAAAGAACTTCTTCCTTATCTCTAGTCTGAACTTCCCCTGTTTCAGTTTAAGCCCATCACCCCTTGTCATAGCACTACATTTCCTAATGAAGAGTTCCTCCCCAGCACCCTTATAGGCCCCCTTCAGATACCGGAAGGCTGCTCTGAGGTCTCCATACAGCTTCTCTTCTCCAGGCTCAACAGCCCCAGTGTTCTCAGCCTGTCTCCATCCTGGAGGTGCTGCAGTCCCCTGATCATCCTCGTGGCCTCCTCTGGACTTGTTCCAA
>WYDI02027704.1:0-22234 GCA_009867235.2 Psittacus erithacus | reverse complement strand
AAGGACAGGTTGTGGGGGGAAAACAAGCAGGCTACATGCTTTGTCTAATTTACGACTAAGCTTAAACCACAACACAAGGGGAACCAACCTTTCTTTGGCTATTGCTGGACAGTCCCTGCCCCACAAACAAAGGGGACAGAACCCAGCTGCCTACTTATCTTAACCTTCCCTGCAGTCCCTAAGCAGGAGTCTTTCTCCTCAAAACTTGTAGCTTATATCACTGAGAGGACTGCAAACAGGAATTTTGACAACACCAACCCAGTCCTCTTGTAACAGCCCCTCAGGCAGGGCTGACAGAAGTGCCTGTGCAGTCCTGTGCAGGACCAAACCTGGAAGCTGATCTGACTGCAGAAAAAAGTTAAAAAGAAAGGCATAATGGGGTAGGCATAAGTGGCCCAAGAGCAACAGAGTATATGGCAGTAATCACTTAAGCAGCCAACACTGCTGTTACAGAGTCATTTATTAAATATACCCTGAATGCAGGGGCCCAATCCTCAGAGATCAGGGAGGTAAAAGCCAGCCTAATATTGGCATTGGTCATTTGATCCAAATAAGACAGGATAATGAAGGTGTCCCTGAGCTGCAAGCATCCCTGTACTCCTACAAGACCCTTAGCTGCAAGAAGCGGCTGGAGGACCTCATCTAGCCCCTCCACATGCAACAATAGCAAAGGTCTCTTTAACAAAGGCAAAGAAACAACAACTTATTTCAGTGACTGAAAAGACATGACAATTTAGCACATTAGCCACCCTAATGCAAACCCTGTGCTATCCCTTAGGGGAAAAGAAAAACAGCTGTACTCCTGTCTGCTTTCAAAGACTATTTCCATTCAGGGCTTTGTACACAAAGGCAAACAAACAACAAGATGCTGCAGAGCCTTCATTAGCATTGTGTTGTAGCCAAGCTAGTAAGCCTGAGAGACTGAGCTTGATCTTAAGGCTCATTGCTGCAGCTCAGAGCATAAACAAACTCACCTTGTATCAGCCAGCAAAATGGCCACATAGACACAATCAGACTTGAGACTTACAGAGCCACTGCAATCACTGCTTGAAACTGAGGTGTTACCCTCAACCAGGTGAAAAAAATTAATGAATAAACCCACAAAAAAAAAACAAACAACCAAAACCACAAAAAGCTCAGGGACTTCTTAAAACATCTGCTGGGAAGTGGTAGGGAAACCAAATGTACACAGCATGTCCACCACCAAGCAAAAGTTACTCATCTGTGGAGGTCTGTAACACAAGTAAGTCTGATTTGAATGAAGCACAAGTAGAAATGTGTATGTGAAAACACCAGAAAAAAACCCCAGCAAAACAAGGGTTAATAAAGCAGCCTCTGCTAGTGCTCAAGGACAAACTAACAGCAATGATGCACTAGTGAAGGTGTTTATGCCAAGACCAGAAGGCCTGCGCTCAGGCACAACCACAGCTGATATGATTCGTCAACAGCAGATCCCACAGGAGGAAGGCAACAAAACTACAGGATATTACAGAGGCCATTCTTCTTGGTGGTGCCTCTCAGATACCCCAATGGTGGAAGCACAGGCAAAGCACAGCAGATTTTGCTAATGTTCATGAAGGATGAAGTAAGCAAAATTCTGAGGCAAAAGGGTGATACTGTAAAAGTTGGCTCCTAATGGGTATAAAGGCCTGTCCAAACCCAATTTGTCATCACTAAGCATCACTAATGAACAAGATCTGCAAGCCTGTGTTTCTTGTTTTCCACATTTCATACATGTGGTTCTCAGCCAGACCACTTGAGCACGCGTGCACATCTACCTCACTGTACATGACTGTAACAGGGTATGAGCATAGAGGGTGAAATCTGGCCAAGAATGAGTGTGAATGAAATCAGTTTTGCTTAATATAAAATCCCTTACATTTCCTTAAGACCTCACTTTGCATTCTGCTGCATTGGTTTCCTACATGAAGGAAAGCATAAGACAAATAAAATGGTTCACAACTCTTGAGACCCAATTTGTTCACCAGCTAGTCCCCTCACTCATAGTTTTATACTCTCCTAAATGATTACACCTATCAGCTGATTTTTATATTAGCACTTATCTATATCTATTTCTGTGTTTATATGTGTATCTGGAATATCTGAAGCAATGGAAAAGATTTAAAAGTTGGCAGCTTTCCAAGTCCATCTCTTCCATTTCCCAGGTCTTTTCTTCCATCTGCTGCTTTAATGGAAGGGGTGGGCTGTGCCCCTTGATCCTGATTCTGTCACCCTAATCTCATCTGTAGACCACTGTGTTTAGGTACTGTCACAGCAACAAGGTAAATGATCCTTTTCTTCTAGGCATTTCCCATTTCTGTCTTCATCTGATGACAGCAGCAAAAACAGATCTGCAAAAAGCCAGATTTCCATCAAGATGACTGAAGCATCAGGCTGTGACCTGTCAATCTCCTCAGAAATCTTTTAATTGTCCTTTGGAACAGACACTTCCTGCAGAGTCGCTTCTAATGCTCAGTGCCTCCTCTGTTTTGACTTAAGTCTTCCTAATGCTTAATATAATTTCCAATATCGCGTGATAGTTATATACAAGACACAAACCTCATTTCTTGGATTATCAGTCATTTTTCTCCACTTGAGGTACAGAGTAATCCTAGATTCAATGGCTCTTCCCTGTTCTTTTGGAAGTTGAGATTCAGGGTAATTAGAGAGCAACTACCATCTTTTTGGGCATCTTCCCATCTTTTAATGTGAGGCATAAAAGGGCTTTTACCACGAAGCAGTTAAAGCAGAGATTTAACTGGAGCAGGAAAAGGGCATTTAGCAGAGCTCACCAAATGAGACAAAGTGGTAGATTTCCCCATGTAGGACCTACCGTGCTGTGCCCAGCTGCTCACCAGAGTGACCCAGAGCTATCCAGTATCTCCAGAGCTTTTCCCTTCTCCCTTCCTTCCTTAGTGTGATCCAGGATTAACCACCTCTCTCCTGTTGTTGAGAGAAGTGCATTGACTTCCCATTCCTCCCTGTCCTTTTGAAGACCTCCACAACCATCTTGAGACCCTGCACAGTTTCCTGCTCTCTTCCTGTAAACCTAAGCTAAGGGTTTTTCTTGCTGCCCAGTGGAGTGCAATAGCAAGAAGCGGAGCCAAAGTCTAAGCAGAAAATCACCCATGTTAATCCTTATTTGTATGCCTGCTGGGGGATTTTAAGCTTTATGTATCTGCTGCAGCTTCTTGTAGCAGGTGAAAAGCCTCCCCATTTGATTCCACCTTCTTCAAGAACTTGCTTTGTGACTGTGTATATTTGAACCCATCACTGCCCCCCTTTACCTACTGGTAAGAAGAGACAAATAATACATGTGCTATTTGGTTTGCAACGAGCATGGGCTTGCAGAAATGTGAGCAGTCTGGTTAAGGAAAAGGCTTTGTAAATGCAAACTTATGGTTCCCAGTAGTCAGCAAGAAGAATTGCTTTATGGTTCTACTTGCCAGGGGATTTGTAGAAACAAGTTCTGGCTTCGAAAATTGCTTTCTATGCTCAATAAAAGTGGAGCATTTCTATCAGAATAATGATAGGCCTTCCGGAAGGAATGACAACTTTCACATTTCATCTTAAATATTTATGTATGCTTAATAGTGCATCACCTCAGAAGAAAATGTTTATACATATCAAATAGAAGTACAGCCAGGGCTCAGCTTGGCCAAGGCATTAAAGCTAATGCTTTCACAAGCTGAAAGCAGTTCTACCTACTTTTATCTGAGCTTGTGTAAATTATGGAGTAGTTCAGCTATGCAGTACTGTTACTGAGTTCTCATTACCCATATTAGCACTGTGGACCACACAGTCATCTGTGGTAGCTATTGTACTTCTGGCTAAATAGAGATCTTTCTCCCTTCCATATTATTCATGTTATATGGAAGGAAAAAAATAACCATCCATTTCCTCAATGATTTTCAGAATGCGAGAACTCCTGAGCCACAAAAGACAGAAACACCTTTTCAGCACTCCCATTTCTGGAGTAATGGGATGGATATATTATTTCTTGCAACTGCTTTACACCATGTGGTAGCAAACCCACACAAGAGGAAGTTGCTTATTCGAAATATCAGACATGATGTAGGCTTGCTGATACAACAAGAGACGTGTCTTCTATGTGTGAAGGATTGCTGCTTCATTTTTTTAACTGCTGAGTAACATTTGGATGCTAAATGGGAGAGGTCTGGACAGAGTGTTTTCTGCAGCTGAGTTGTTGATAGCTTTGCTATTGTAGGAATCACAGCTGGTCCACAGCAAAAATACATAGCAGAGGGTAAGGGACTTTGAAGAATCAGAAAATGAATGTGCTTCAACAAACAACAGGCTATGCCACAAAACTTTTCAACCCAGATATTTTTTTTCTCATTGGACATTCATGGCAGTGTTGCTCAGTATTTTTTAATTAATCAGACTTCTTCCCTCTTTGGGAAGAAAAGGCAAAATCAGCAAGCACCTGCACAGGATCACCACTACGAGGACTTTCATTTCTAGCAAAACCAAAATGCACCTATTTCTCTTCCCTCATTTTTACTAGAATGCATTCATGTGTGCATGGTTTATTTTAGTTAAACTCAACCCTTTCAATTATTTTTTGTATCACTTTGACACATTTTAAGACCAACCAGTGGGCTGGTCTGAAACCACTGGCTTATACAATTTGGCTAGTTCACAGTTTGGACATTAAGACATTAGAATATTGCCCAGAAAGAATCTCTGCAAGACCTCTCATGCTTCTGTGAAGAAAACAAATACTTGGTTGTCCCAGCTCCCATCAATAGCACAGGAGACTTTCCCTTAGACCAGATGGGTTTCATTTGTGACAAGTTGAACTGGCACCATTATTCTTTGCATAATTATATTCTCTATAGAGAAGATAAATGTGTTTTCAGGTAACAAAAATTAAGAAAAGAACCGTTATATAATCTCAGAGTGTTTTCTCTATTAAAAGTAATTTGTCTTCTTTAAAATGCATCAGGATTTAATTAAAGCCTAGAAAATTAGTATCTTTGTCATGGGGCAGGGGAACTAGTCTTATCATTTAGATTAAAAGAAACCCCAAAACCAAACACAAAACCACAACAGCACAGAGGCAAATCTTAAATGGTATTGCTGCCTATGGTGGAAAACCAGAGCTATTTCTGCAAGCCTCATGATCCTGCTGAGCGGCATAATGCTAAGCAACAGAGACATCAGACAGGAACTTTCACATCCAGCAAGATGGGCCACTCTGCTGTCCTATATATTCAGGTGGGCGAAATGCTAGGACTGCTTTGCTCCCTTCTGGAAAGGAAAAAAACTGTGTTAGCACTTTTGCCAACATGTGAATGAAAACCATAGAGCTCCACACTATAAGTGTTCTTATGGATTGGTGTGGTGTGCACCCTGTTCTGACAGCTATTTATTCTTCAGAGCTGTCTCAAAACTGATGAAAAGCAGTCAAAGGTGAAATAACGGTAAAATGTTTCTGCAAAGTTTTAAGACTCTTGCATAAAGGATTTCTGAAGAACAATGCCCTCAAAACCTATCACTCTTGGAAGAAAGCCTTCTAAAATCACTTCTATGGGAAAAAGGAAGAAAGGCAGATTTAAAATATCCTTGAATGGAAATTCTGCCAACCCTCAGCTTAGGTCCAAGAGCAAAACCATGTGAATGAGATGCTGATGAGACTTAGGTGCCTAAATGTGGGAGTCACCTGCGACTGCAGTGTGGAGACAGAGGCACAGCCTCCGGTGATAAGTTCAACCAAAGACAATTTACTAAGTGAGCAATTAGTCTTACATACAGTTTTAACTCTGATCACATGTTGTAAAGCTTTACATGATTGGTTACAAGCCTACGTGTGGTATTATGTAATTGGTTAAAGCTTACTGTTCATGTGCCTAAAGTCATTTTCTAATTGGTTGTAATCCTAAAATGCTGTTACTTTTGCTACAGAAATTGTTACTTTTGCTGCACTCTTATCAGGCCTAGTTCCTCAGTTTAGCTCCCCTCTTCAATCCACTTCTACATGTTCTGCACCTACTTCAGGTTTTCTCTCTGGAGATCAGCCAGTGGTACATCAAGGTCAAAGTCCAGCGGGGCTGACTGCTTGTCACTTACCCCATTTTCTTCTTCCACCTCCACACTGCAGGACTTGCCTTCCACAGCCCCATCTTGCTTTTGTTCACCTGCAAGGCACAGCACTTCTCACTTTTCTGTGTGTACCAGCATCACAGAGATCAGTCCTGGGTAGATTTGTTGGTATTCTTAGGATGGACACCTAGGAATTACTAGGAATGAGGAAAGCATCCCTGTTCTCCTTTCAATCCAGCCCATTGTCTCTCCCAGCTAGTCACTAGCTGCCCTGGCAACTCTCACTCAGTTCCAAAGCTACAGTTTTCCATCTAATACAGTATCATATTCTGCGGCACTCCAATTGGGTATTTCCCTTGGCTGGGGAAAACAGCCATCTTCCCAAGATAGCTGTCAGGACAGTATGCTATCATGTAAATGTGATGGAGTGTTTAGTTTTGCTATAATACTATGTCTGTCATCATACTTATCATTACAACCAAACAAACCACCTAAAGTCTTGTGCACTGTAAGATCAGCTCAATGGGTCCTTTCTTTTTGTTTTGCCTTTGCCCTAACGCAGGATGTTCAGAGTTTGTGTGCCATTTCTTCACCCACCTCAGACACCACTGTTTCTAATGTTTTGTGGAAATAAGCATGCTAAGCAGTTTCTAATTAGCTTTCATCTGACAAATGGTAGTTTGCTTCCATTCCCACTAGTCATCCTGCTTTTTCCTTATTTGTATTCCTCGCTGGTTCTGTTGAGAACAAAAGAAAATATCCATTTCATTTTGGTGACAAACTGTATTAATTTCCATCCTGCCCCCACCATGTGACAGTTCTACTTCTTCACTTTCCTGATATCTGAAGTTTTTTGCATTGTTTTTGCTGGATTTTGGTTGTTTAGGGTTTTTTACAATTTCTTTAAATATCCTTTGCAACATTTGTCCCAGCTTGATTCTTGGCAATTTTTAATTTCTTTCTGCACTTTATTAATCTCAAGCCATCAGTCTTGCTATAGGCTGTATGTTTACTCTTAATGACTATCCTATGGCTGTTATCCTCTTCTTATGACGTTAGCCTTCTCCTAAACATCTTTCCCTATTTACTCGGAGCCAAACTCTGTATTGCCATTAAAGCAAAGATGCAAAATCTTTCAAAACCCACTCTCAAATTAAGTTTTTAGCGCACCACTACAGCCAACTTCACCCTGGAAACACTAGGAATCACAAACCTTTTAAGGGGCAGCACTGAAATATAAGAATTCAAACCAAACTTGGTTAAAATTATAACTTCCAGTGTAGCTTGGGAACTGATTTCTTGTTTCTGACTGTTCTTTACTCCTCTCATCATGCTGGCATGTTACATGCCCAAGATTAGCCTCATTAGGAAGCATAAGAACCAGTCAATGCCTGAAAAGTTATGTTTGGGCCTGGACATATCAAAGGAATGATGCTTTCAGTACTGAATGGCTCAAGTCTGCCTTTCCATGAGCTGAAGAGTGTCTCACTCCCCACAGAGTCACGCTGAAACGAGCAGAGTACTGAACGAACAAGGTACTTTTTTAGAGTAAGAGAAAAAAGGACATAGAGTGGATAGATGTCAGGGGCCTTTCTCTTCCAGCACTGTTTGATCAGTCATACTTCAATACTGATGATAACCTCCCATCACCGATATTCATACAGTTGAATAGTTATCCATATACCCTAATTCTATCACTTTCCTTGAAGGTACTTCTTTCTGATGGGAAATACAAGATTTCCTGCAGTACACAACCCCTGAGCTAACATGCTTGTTGAATGCAAACAGTAAAAATGACACTGTAGTGCGAAGTGAAGACTCACTAGCTGAACCTTATTTTCTTCTCTTTTTTTCTCTCTCTGACCCGTTCTGTGAACTATCAATGAGAAGTGACACACAACACACAGTCCTTTGCAGAGGAACAGACTTTGTAAACACAGGTCTCCCAGCATCAGCTGGAACATCCACTCTAAAATATTTAAAGCAACGTTTTTGTTATGTATGTAATAAAGCAAAAGTATCAGGAATAAATGTTGTTATAAAGTTGATAAGCATCTTAGTCACCTGTTCAGTATCATTCCCTCTGCAGCATATGACCCCTCACCCATTCACTTCTGCCCAGTTTCAAATTTATATATGTCCACACAGTCAGAGAAGCACAAAGTTTAGCTTCAGATGAAAACTGTCAATTCAAACCCAAAATTTTTCCCACAGATTCAGTGGCAAGAGGAAAAGCTCAACCCCTGAATTCAGAATACAGAACTGCATTTGGCTCTGGCCAAGGCATAAGAGGCACTTTGTTGCTCTTTTTGTCCTCATCCAACTTGCAAGCCAGTCCAACCTCACCATCATTCAGGATTCCTGAACAATCTGCATGCATGTCACAATATTATCTCAAAAGTCTCAGTACTTCACACAAAAATGCTAATTTAGGGATGTGGGAAATGGCATATAGGTAGATTAAGCGGCTGTTTCTGCCACAGTTGCACTGTGTGGTCTTGAACAAGGCTGTATCTCAACCTCTCATGTCTCTGTGAAGGGCCAGCAGCATCTGAGTGATTTGGCAGCCGCTGAATATGAGCAGAGCAAGTAATTACTCCTTATTCACTTCCTCTGTGGTGTGTTTGATTTTACATCCCCCTGTCATATCTTCTCTCGCCAGCTATCTCTACCAGACTGAACTGTCTCTGTCTTTTTCATTTCTACTCATCTAGCAATTACTCCACAGCTCTTGGCAGCTTTGCCACCTTTTTCTCTGTCTTTCCTGGTTCTTCCTACATCTTTCCTGTGATGACATGAGCAGGGCAACATGAACCTTTCAAGATGACAGCACCTCATGGGTCTACAGAATGGCAAAACAACCCACTTTATTCCCTCTTTTCTTTCCTGCTGTATTTTAACCACCCATTTACCTTTTCAACAGCTGCTGTGGGTTTAGCTGAAACTTTCTTGAACACCAAGATAGTTTTCCTAAGTGGCAACTCTTCAAGGCCCACCACTGTGCATGTAAAATTATGTGCACTAAAATTAAGACTACTTCTCCATACTTGATAACATTGACTGTCATCCCCTATTTTATTCTCAAGCTATTCAGAACCTCAAGATCTTTCTGTAACTCTTCACAATCAGTTTTAATTCTGATTGTTTCAAGGCACTGCATGTCGTGGGCAAATTTTGTCACCTCATGAGTGTATTGAGCTGCCCTGTGGCCACACATCCCTGTATGACCTTGAGTGGTGACCCTGCCCTGTCGTACACATTGGCAGATATTCCTGCCCTTAGCTTCTTGTCTTTAAACTAGTTCCTAATCTGTAAGACAACCTTCACCCTTATGACAGCTTGGTTTATTTAAGGAAGAGACTTTACCAGAAGCTTTGAGGAATCCAAGTACACTGTGTCTACTGAATCAGATTCATCTATGTGCATGCTGATTCTTGCAAAAAAAGCCTAACAGATTTATGAGCCATGGTTTACAAGCTGTGCTGACTCTTCTCTATTATTTTATATTTCTGCATATGTCTACTAATTCTTTTCTTCATCACGCTTCTCACAAACGCCCCTTGAATGAAAATCAGATTTTTGAGCATACAGTTCCTTGAGTTCTTCTAGGAACCTTTCCAGAAGTGGGCATCACATGTCTCACTTCCTCTAACCTTGAAGCTAATTTAAGCAAAACTAATTTAAGCGATGGGTTATTCACCACAGTTAATAGCTTGGCAATTTCATATCAGAGCTGCTCTGAAACTCCTGAGTGAGTGCCATCTGGTCTTGTTTCATTGGTTTGTTTTAAAAAGGCTTTTAATGTCATTTCAGTTTGAGACCTTTCATCAGACTTGCCCAATGAAAGTTTTCAGTATAACTCCACTGAACTCCTACATTGTAGTGAACACCAATGCAAATAATCTGTTTGACTTTCCTGCTATTGCTTTGCCTTTCTTTTACACTTCGATCATTTATCAGCTATATTGAGTTTCTGCCAGAGACCTTCTGTTTCTGACATGTTTGAAATTTTTTTTATTATAAGTTACATGCCTTTAGTGTGCTGTGCTGCTACCAAGAACCTTTTTATTACCTATTGTTATGGTTTTACATTTCCTTTCCCAGAACGTGTACTCTCCTTTATCTTTCTCATTTGTACCTTGCCCTCTATTCTGCAAGATACACTTTTCTTCCTTTACTTTGCTCTTTACCTGTGCCAACTTTGAAAGTCTTTTTTCCACACATAATATATCCCTACTCTGAATTTTCAATGTATCTTTAAATGTGTCCATGACATCTACAAGCACTTTCTTAACTGTGCTTGATTTTTAAGAAGTTTTCTCATTTGTACATTTTTGTCCTTTCTGAAGGTCTACACTGTGGTTGCTGCAGGTTTTTTTGTTCCTGTGGACTTGCTGAATTTGAGCTTGCTGTGGCCACTGCGCTAAAATGCTTGAGTGATACTTTCAGCCACAGCAATTGTATTCTTACGGCTCAAGTCAAAGCCAAGCTCTGTCTTTTCTCAGTTGTGTTCTCTGCCTAACTGCTGTAACAGAGTTATTTATGGCATCTTCAAATATAATCTCTGCCTCATACTTTCTCATAACATTTTCCCAGGCTGCAGGACATCACCCAGACTTCCAATCTCCTTTGTTTTCTGCCCTTTCATACTTTCCCATTACCCTTCCCATTTCTCAGTCAAGGTCACCAGCCTGGCCAGGTGGCTGAGAGCATCCCTCTGTTCAGTATTCTTCCCTTTTAGGCACAGTATTTCATACCACAGGAATTCTCTGTTACCTGTATGCCACAGATGACTTATTTACCTGGTTTGACTCCAAGCTCCTTTTAAACTCAGAGTAGAACAACATAATCTGCAATTCCTTTATAAGGCACAGTCCACAACTATGCTATCCCATGGCTCAGCTTATTTTCTGAGTTTCTAGTATGTCCATTGCATCAATATAATAATTTAAAACTCCACCCAATTTCATTTTTTGCCTCTACCCATTTAAATTTTAGACTTCCAGCTTTTATAGAAGAGCCAGCACATAGCTGTTCTTGGCTTTGATGATCAAGGTTTGCTTTTTTTAATTCATGACTGCTCCTTGCTGTCTGCCTCATTAAATTAATCAGCTTCAGCTTTATCATTTTTGTTGCTATTGTTATTTTTTCCAAGTAGGGATTCAGCTGAGCACTGTATATGGTCAGGAAAGATCTTCAAGTAAATTGAGAGAGCTACAGGATGTTTGTTCACTGATGTCTAAAAAAAAGCTGGAGAGCACTCTGCCAGTCCCTGGCTTCTGCAGCGTGAGTTGTTACAGTTTTATGCAATTACTTATTAATTGATAGCACAGAACTGGGCAAAATCAGCCACATCGAGAAGCAGACGAAGCAGGATAGCTTTTAAAATCCTCAAAATGGACTACTATGAAAAACACCTAACAAAATATAGACATATCCCTGATGTCTTGGCCCCCATCAGCAGAGCCTAAGAAAACCTGCAGCTGCATTACAGGAACACAAATAGAGCCAGGGAGCTGATGGTCTGACAGGTCATTATACTGAGGAGAAGTCACAGTGCTTGCTCTGTCAGTAAATCTCCTGGAAGTTGGGTCACCAAAAAATAAATACGATTAAATGTCCAAGAAACCTCATTTAACGCTGAAAACATGATCACACAGCACTCGATATCCTGCTAGATCTCATTGCCCCAGGGTAAAAACACTTTATTTACCCTTACTTGACAAAACCTACAGATTTTAACAGATACACTTTCACTTTGGCAGCAGGAACTAGTTTTGTGCACCGTTGCATCTCCGCTTGTGTGTCAGCCTGCTGCAAGCCATCATTAATGCACCATTAATGTTACCATTATTCACCTTCCATGTAACAGCAGTACCAATGGCCTTCCCACCGACCAGAAAAGCCTGCTGCAATAGGGGCTATCTAAACACAAAATTGTAATGCTAGCCCCTCTGGCGCCCTGAAGTTTGACAACTGTAGAGAGTGCAGGATGTTTTATGGGTCAGTGTCTTTAAATACTCTAGCTTGCTAGCTAGCCTTGAGTAAATTCAGCGTGGGATGCAAAAGGCCCTGAGAAACTTCTCTAGTACTCAGGGTGGCTGGATCACGTGAGTGCTGCTGTGGTTTCTCTGTTCTGGAGGAGCAGTAGCAGCTTGCTCAGAACTGGCCTTGCTGTGGTTACGTTGTACCCAGCCAAATGCACATGTACTCTCCAGCCAGGTGATGCTTGACATACAGAGAGGAAGTTAGGAGAGCGGGTTGGCAAACACGACTGACAGTCACCTTGGCAGACCAACAATCCATTTGTTATCAAGTTAATTTTTTCAAAACAGACTTCACCGAATGAATTCATATGTGTTTGCTGGGAATAATTCCTCCTTGTGAAGAAAGGTGTGGTGTGGGGAACACATGAAAGGATGTGTTTTTATAAACCACTGAGATGAGATGAAGTCCACCAGCAAGTATCATGACTCAAAAAAATCCATTAAAAACCTCAGAAGGTGTCAATAAGATGGTTTTCTGTGAAGAGAGAAGCAGAGTCAAACACTTTTTTCCCTCCTGCAATGAAGCAATTCCTCCTCCAGGCCCAGACACTTATGTGAGTCCCACAGCTCGTAAAATTACTGTTTTCTATAGGATAAAAAAAGACAGAGAAGGAAGAAGCAGGAGGGGGAAGAAATAAAGGAGCTGAGCTGAGGTCTTCTTATCCCACTCATTCCATGATAGAAATGCCTCTGTGAAGAAAAAGCACTCCTCAGGAGGATCCTGGCACAGATCTCTTCAGGAGTTGTGTTGCCACAGCACAGTCACAGTTTCAGGTATGGAACGACAGGCTGGATCTTTCTGTCAGCACAGAAGGAACTGCTAAGGGACCTTCTGGAGACCTTGAGAAGCAGCAATTGATCCAGGCTTTTGGGCTGCCTTCTCCTCCATGGTGAAATTTTAACACCAAAGAGGGGCTGTCCCAGGTCCAGCACTGAAGGGGTTATTTAATGGTAGGAAGGTATTTAACTTCACTTCCCAAATCAACTTCCTCCCAAAAGCCTTGTAAAGAGACTCCTTTGCATCTTCCTTTTTATGGCCAGATATAAGTGCAGCTAATTTAGACTCTTCCAGTTATTATTTCTCATTAGTTTTTAAGACAAGAAACTTACAGTCTGATAAATGCTTTACTCACTGCTGAGACACTCATCTGATTTACTGATGGGTTGTGAAGACTTTCTTATTGATTTCCCTTTTCCTTTTTATTATATTACTCTAATACAATAGCAAAAAGATTAACTGTGATCCAGTGGCTAACATAATTAATGTGCTAAGAGAGGGAAGAAAAGCCAGGCTAGAAGACAACAAAGCCATTCTACAGCTACTGAACGTCTTGGTTAAGGCACCCTTATGGCTACCAACATTCACTTTTGGAACTCCATCAATGACAGATGTGAGACACCACAAAGCCTGGAAAAGGATAAAAACCAAAAGAGTTAGAGAAGACAAGGCCTGGTCAAAGCTTCATTTCACTGAAAGGAATTATGAAAGCCTGGAAAAATATTACAAGCCTTTAAAGATACAAAAATGAGGAGGCTTATTAAAACCAACTCTAAAATACATATACATTTTAAAATCTCGGAGCTTTGTACGATAGCTGTGCTTGTGGAGGGAGTGTAAAACAAAAATGTTTTAATAGCTGGGTGAGTCAACACTGCCAGCACCAAGGTACAAGGTAACCTAGCCTATGTGCCCAGGGAGAGGTGGGCTACCAAGCTGCTTCTTTATCTGTGAGGTGTCACTATAATCATCTCCTGTTGCTTAATGAAGTCCTTTCCCATGCACATCCTGCACAGAGCACATGGTCAGTCTACAAATTAATTCCCAGTTCTATTTTTCTTTTCTTCATTAAAATCATCCCAAACACCACACAGCTTTTGTTCCACACAGAATAAAGACAAGGGAAAAGACAAGGGGGCATAGAATCATAAAATCATAGAATGGTTTGGGCTGGAAAGGACCTTAAGATCATCTAGTTCCAACCCCCCTGCCATGGGCAGGGACACCTGATACTACACCATGTCACACAAAGATCTGTCCATTCCATTTTGGACAAAGGAGACAAACCTGAAACAATTAAAATAGACACCTTCCTCCACCTGGAAGCCTAAGCAGCTAATCCACACCGGATTCCGAATCTGGAATCAGGGAAAAGAGGGAGAAAGAGACTTGTAGAGGAAGGCAAATAAAAAATAAAGCCGCATGCTGCAATTATCAAGCTGACCAAAAAATATTGTTTACCCCAGACTAATTAGTATTCTGTTCACCTCAAGTAGCATTAAAAAAACCCCAAACAACTCTGACATCCCCTCCACTTCAAACTCTGGCTATTTCTAGCATCTCTGTTTTCAAGAGTGCACCTATTACAGCTCTGCTATGGCCTTCATACTTCAGCAAAACCCTGAAAAAGGGAAGCTGGCCAAAACACAGCGTCACAAATCCTGCATCTTTTGTTTTGCTTGGCCTCTTTAGTGGCAGGCATATTTCATACCAGTACTTTTCTGAGATAAAGGATGCATTGTCCAAAACCTGCAATGCAAAGGAGAAGATCTGTCCACTTGCTTTGGTTCCAGCCCTGCTCTCCAGCCCTTGCTGTCCATAGCTAAGCCCATGTGAAGGCTGCCAAGTGCAGCTGATGAGAAGCCACCGCAAGGCAGCTGCTCTAGAAATCTCCTTGACTCTCCATTTCCATTTTCATTACCTCACACACATTCCCCTGGGAGCAGCCCCAGAGATGGCCTGTGAGGCCAGAGCAGCTGCTATGAGGCAGTGGCTGGAGCCCCTTTATTAACATAAAACGAGAACTCTGAGAAAGGTAGGAATTTCTTTTTTATCCATATCACCAGGCCAAGAGTTGGAAAGCATTTCAAGTATGTAACTGAAAACAGTACAGTTTTACGAAAGAAAGCATGGTGTATGGCTTCATTTTATAAGCATCCTTGTTCCTTGAAGAAAAGCAGCAGATACTGATTATGGCCAGTAACAGTTTCCAAGAACAAACTTAACTTTTGTTTTTCCTGACATCTGCATGTGTAGAACTGACTTCTGTCACTCAAAGGCAATGAGCCTTGCTGTAGGACTGTGTGATTTAGGGTATATTCACTTTTTTTGTAATGTTCATTTTCACTAGGGTGAGAAATGTGCACATCAACACCCACAGTCTGCAGACATGTGAAAACCAGCTGCTCAACTGCACCATGTCCCACACACCTTGGAGGATAAAAAGGATTGCAATAACAGTATTTTGATTATGAAGACAAGTGTCATTTCTCTCCTACTTACAGTGCCCAGAGTACACCCAAAACCTGACTGTGAGCATTGTAGTTCATCTTCTTTTTTAGGTCAGTTTTGGGGGTCATGCTCCAGTCTTCACACCAGAAGGGAGGTCTCCCAGGGAACCTTGGCAGAATGAAAACCTGTAAAGATCACCACAGACTATGCAGCAGCGGTTCTCCAGATAAAATATTTGGCAACAGACATTTTTAGCATGTCAGCTCATGTCAGCCCAGAAAAATTGTGCTTCTTTCACCAAATAATTGTTGTTCAATAGAGCTTCTTATGCTCATTTCATTCAGCATTTTGTGTGCTACTTATTTTAGAAAGATATTCTTCTGCTCTTGGCAGATGAAGAATTCTGTAGCCAAATAGTTCTGGATGTTATTTCAGGCCTTTTTTCTCCCTTTCTCATTCCCCTTCTTTCCTACATCTTCCCCAGATTGAAGCAGTATTTGCCCAGATTTGGAGAGTTTTTACTTTCACAGTGTTTGAAAAATAAGAGCAACTCAAGGGATACAAAACACGAAATGAAGCTGTGACTTCAACTGTAAAATTTTGAAAGCTAATGCCTTCTTCTGCAGCACCTGCATTAATTTGGTTCAACAAGTTACTGGTGTTTTCTGCATTCCAGCTATTCCTACAGATGCCTTCCTATCACAGTTGCCTAGGAAGAGCATAAGAAAATGCATGAATTTTCAATTCTTTCCTCTTCTGCATCTCCTGAGATGTCCTGTCGTCCCCCCATCTCTCACCTTCATCCCTGTAATGGCTAACAAGACTACCCCTGGGCTCAGAGCTAAGTTTGCAGGCAAGGGTTTGCTAGACTTCAGTTTCTAGTCTAGTGTTAATTCATGTAAGTGTAGAACACACCACAGATACATAGGGCCAGTG
The DNA here is from genome assembly GCA_009867235.2 of Psittacus erithacus. Classification (NCBI taxonomy): domain Eukaryota; kingdom Metazoa; phylum Chordata; class Aves; order Psittaciformes; family Psittacidae; genus Psittacus; species Psittacus erithacus. The sequence goes on along the minus strand of WYDI02027704.1, from coordinate 5,956 downwards.
AATTCAAAACAACTGTGGCAATGGCTCTAACTTCCTTGTTTAATATCTTTTGCATTAGGAGCCAGCTTCTTATCTCTTGTAAAGGAATGTCTCTAAGGCACTCAATGAAGAGTCTGAATTATCCCAACTAAGCAGCTATGCCTGTATTTTATGGATCAGAAAAACAGCATTTTCTTCAGCTTTTCCTCCCCTTGCCCCTTTTATTTCTATAAGGGTCCCTCTGACAAACATTCCCTCTGCCAAAATTTTTAGAGCAACTGAATATCTCTCACACACACATATTACTGAATGTACCTGCACCCATCTTGTTTCCAGAGATCATTCCCTGAGACATTCCTTCTTAATGTTTGTATTCCATGTGCATTTTAACATTTAAAAAGAAAAAAAAACCAAAACGTGACAAACTGCTTACCCATCACCTCCACATCCCTCACTCAGTTCACTGAATATTGTCTTCAAACTTCCTAAAGATTAGGAACAGACAATTTTTTGTCCAGTTAACTGTCTTTGAAACGATCACCTTTTGCTTTCACCTTTTCTTAGGGAGAAAAGCCATGGCAAATCAACTCAGCTATAAAAAAAAAACCAAAACCCAACAAAAAAACCTCAACAAAATGGAGGGGAGGGGAAAATATCCCAGAAGGACAAACAGCCATGAAAATACTTTCTGCTTGAACACAGGTGATTTTAAATAATGCATGTCCAGCAGCTGTAGCAGGAATCTTTTGTGGTCAGTCTCAGTATCCAGGCACCCAGCAGTGTCCATGTAATGCCCCTCAGTGTCTTCTCCCTGCCTTGAATGTCATCTATTTCTGTTGTATTCTGTATTCTGTAATTTAAAAAAGAGCGTGTGCTACACCATACGGCCATTGGCTGGCAGTGTGTGCCAGATATGCACTGCCTCTGGGCTGTAGGTGAGGATGGCTTCAGTTGTGTTTGACTTACCAGCCACAAAAGTCAGAGTAAGGAAGAGCTGTGGCATGTGTTGTGGTTTAACCTCAGCCAGTAACTAAGCCCTACCCAGCCACTCGCTCACTCCTCCCAGGTGGAATGAGAACACTCGTGGGTTGAGATTAGGACAGTTTAATAGGTAAAGCAAAAGCCGTGCATGCAGGCAAAGCAAAACAAGGAATTCATTCACCACGTTCCATGGTCACATAGGTGTTCAGCCATCTCCAGGACAGCAGGGCCCCATCATACATAATGGTTACTTGGGAAGACAAACACCATCACTCTGGACGTTCCTCCCTTTCTTCTTCTTCCTCCAGCTTTATGTGCTGGGCATGACCCCATATGATACGGGATATCCCTTGGGTCAGTTGGGGTCAGCTGCACTGACTGTGTCCCCTCCCAGCTTCTTATGCACCCCTAGCCCTCAGTAGTGAGGTGGTGTGAGGAGCAGAAAAGCCCCCAGCTCTGTGTAAGCAACTGCTCAGCAGCAACTAAAACATGCCTGAAACCTGTAACATAGCCGGGTACCAGCTGCTCTGAAGAAAACTAACCCTACCCCAGCCAAAACCAGCACAATTATATAAAGATTCCTGTACCTGATTAATCAGTCTTGATCTGTCAGTATTTAGACCAGCATTCATTAAAACAAGTCAGTTTTGTGGGAACACTACCAAAGCTGTGCCTTTTCCTGGAGCTGTGGTTACACACACTCATGTACAGTTTTGTGATCACTTCACTAGGGAAAATCTGTCCTCCAGAAAAAAGTGCTGCTACTGAATCAGAAATCAGGAAATACTCATGAAAGGCTCATCAGGTTTACCATTTTGAGTTTTGACATTATTAAAAGAAAAAGTATTGCAAAATTGTCTCCTGATGCATACTTATTAATGTTAGAACTACAGTTACCTTTTGTTTTGGTTATCACTTACCAGGGCTGAAGTTGAATTGATCAGAATAGGATACAACATTTGCTATCAGCTTATAGTTACAGTACATTTGAAAGACCAGCTGTCCAATATATACCACATATGCGTGCATGACCAGTTCACATTTTAAAGTACCTGTACATGTAATGTATATGTTTCATAATTATTTTGCACATTGCATAGAACTTTAAGATGTTTGCATTGTATTAACAGAACCTGGATAATAGTCATGCCTGGCTTGATAAAAGGTAAGTGACTCAATGTTAAATTTATCTAGACAGTATTTTACCATAAGCACACTTACCCACTCTCTGCTTCATAGGGAAAGCATTTATTTTTTCCAGATAAAATCTTTCTTTCTGGAAATAATAAGATTTCCTATTAAATGCTTTAAGTTACAAGTTTCATTTCATAAAAATCTGCACATAATGAAAATAAACTCATAATGAAAGCAGGTATTAAGGTGAATATGGCAAGAATCAAGAGATATCCAGAGACCTGCATGCAGACACCATCCTAGGAAACATGAGACTCAGTTACAAAAGTGACTTAAAGCTTACAGAACTTTAGAGAGAATGCTACAGTTTTCATGCCTCTCCTTAACCAGCCAAAAGCTGCAGGACGTAGTGAGCAATCAGTAAATGTCATAGGCATTTCTGGTGGTGGTGAACTTTGTTCAATTTAGTCAGCTCTCCTCCTTAAGAAAAATGACTTTGTAGCTTGAAATACCTCAACAGTATTAAAATACAGTTCAGCGTTCTGGCTCCACTGAATCCAATGGCAGATTTCCAAGCCAGACTATAATGGCATCAATATTTCATTTCCAGATAAAAAATGAAATGCATCCAGCCTTTAGCAAGCTAAAAGCGCCTCTGTTCTGAGTCGCTATGGACCTAGAAGATAGAACAAAAAGACCTTAGGTGAATACTAGTCAGGAGATTAATGCTGTGATTTAAGTGATGAACAAAATTTGTTATGTCTGGGCTGTGTCTGAGGCTGTGGCTTGAACTGCCGTAAACTCTGTTCATTCACATCTCATGGCGAGGCTCTCATGGGGCTGGGGTGCTGCAGGGTGTCCTGCAGGAGGAGAGGAGGAGAGGACGGCAGCGTGTCCCTGCACGAGTAGCCCTATGACACCATGGGTACCATGTTTTCAGAGAGGCACTAACAGATAGTGGGAAAATGCAGAGATAAGAATGTCAGAGGGGTAGGCAGGGATCGATGAGGATAGGCAAAAACACTGGATCTCTAGCCTGGTGAAGTAAAGATGTAAAATTCCACAGCTATTTAAAGTATGGGCTTGGCAGTGAGAGAGGGGAATTGCCCATTTTACGCTGAAGGAGCATGTGCAGTGTCAGCTGATCACAACAAGAGCGAAACCCAGTGAAGCGTGGTGTAGGCTCCCCCGGGAAGCTTTTGGAAGCACTATTCTTCAGGAGTTATGCAAAGCAGGTCTAGGCATGGTGTTGGGCACTGCACCTTTGGCAGAACCACAAAGGAGAAGGGTGGACTTGGGAGGGTGAGGGGGCATAGGCAGAAGCAGTCTAGATGAAGCTTTCTCATTTTCTAGTTATCAGCCATCCGCAGTGTTCTGCATCTTTATGGTCTGCTCTGAGTGCCAACATACCAGCTGGGCTTCTAAAGGAAAAAATAAAACAAGAAAGAAATGCTTGAGCATATTGAAAAGAAGGCATGTTATTAAAATACCACTGGAGGTCACAGAAAAGGCATTTTGAAGCTAGCCAGGCTGTCCTGTTGTAAAAGCTGCCAGGTTTTTGCAGCATTACCTCTGTGACTGTGACCAAGGCACCGCTGGCAAGTAGAGCTTCTGAAGCTCATTGTGGGCAACTTGGCAGGCATGGGTTGTTTCTGGCAGGTGAACAAAACTCTGGCAGTTGGCAGGCCTCTATCAACACTGTGGAAGTACAGGATAGAAAAAGATGACTGTTTTTGGATCAGCTGGAGACAAGGGGCTCTGCCTGCACATGAGCTGCCTGGTGGTGTGGGAGAGCTGCTTCCCCCAGGCGCTTGCCAGGGGACACTGGCAGGAGCAGGCTGAGACATCTGCTCTTCATAGAGCCAGGACAAGGTCATCAAGGGTAATTACTAGATAAAAATGAAACCTACATGGCTTTTCCAAAATAGCTGATGTGCTGAGAAACTACTTGTGAAAGCACCCCCCATTTTATGTGCGGCCAGGCAACAAAACATTTTACTTTAAATCCTCTCATTTCAAAGTGCCTGGGATAAAAACCCAAGCGCTCCTGAGAAAAGCTTCCATTTAAACAGATTTTATGGCAGCTCCATCAGGTATCTAGGCCCAATTAATTTCTTATATGTTCAGAAAATTTCCAGTGACACCTGGATTCCCATTTTCCTCTCACAGGAACAGTGCACCCAGTCTGTGCTCTCATAGCAAAAGTTTGGGGCAGGTTTAAAAAAAAACAACCTGTGGACTTGCAGTCTTTGGTTGAAAAAGAAAATTATTTCTTTATTTTTAAATGGAAGCCTTTCCTCCAGCTGAACTCTGAATCAGTTAGTGGTCGTTCCCATGCTCAGCTGCCTCAAGAACCCCTCCTGAACACTTCAGGGCTCTCGTTTCCCCAGGAGAAGGATGTATTATTGCCCCTATATAATTTGTCTGACAAACATCATAGAAAAGGCTTAGGTTTTCATCACTGACTAAAACAGACCATGATTAGTGAAGCACGGAATCAGACTCTACAACTCAAGGAGAGTTATAAAGCAGATATGTTTATTACAGTGCCGGGTGCAAGGGGGATCACTCCCCCTAACTTGCATGCCTAGGGGTTAAGCAAGCAGATATTTATTACACATAAACATGCATATTCATTAGGTTCCTGAGAGAGTGGTGGCGATGTTACAATTACTTTAGGTACTCATTATCAAAAGTCTCCTCCCTTTTGGCGCTTGCGCACCTGCCCTCCAATGGTTGTGGGCAGGAGTCTTCAAGATGAAGTAAGCAGTATTCCTCACAGTGCACTTTTTACCTCTGACACAGTTGGATGCCCCACTAATCACAAAATTAGCTGAAACCAGCCATATCTGTAAGTTTCTAGGAGCTGGCAAAGATTTAAAACAGTGTGACCTTTGTACAAAATTTATTGCAAGCAGAACAGGATGGGCAGACGAGTGTTCCAAACTAGCAGATGTTCGGGAGTCACTGTCTCCAAAATAACTGACAATTAGAAGGATGGTAAGAAATAATTCACTTGTTAGAAGGATAAAGAGAAATAATGCACTCTTCTTGGTAAGACTAATAAATTCTGTTATCACACCACAGACTTACAACCAAACATTGTTCTCTAGCTTAGACCTAAGTTAAAAGTATTTTAACCCTATGTTTTCCAGGCACTTGCTTTCCTTATATCAATTAGGCTTCCGGATAGATTCAGAACCCTGTTTATTTTTTTTCATCTGCTGTTGTTTTTGACCAAGTCAGACACTGACAAATTAATCCAATTGTGAGAAGACCAGCATCACATGATTTTTATGTCAGCTTATTTATTAACAAGACCACCACACAAAGTCCTGCTTCGATGCAGAAATCATAATGTTTTCCTGCAAGCCATGCTAAACCCTGTCTAGCCAACATCCCATTCCCTCACAGCAGGCCAGTTCTTTGGGTCACAAAAGCTTGTTCTACCTCCATCGAACTCCTTTCCACATACTTGTACGTGTGTACATGCACATCCCATCCCCTGTGTAATAACTAAGCTTAAAAAAAAAATTGTCCACCCAAAGCAATAGATTCCTTAAGCATTTTCCTTAACTAAGCCAGTCGGGTGGACCAAAACCAATTTCCCTGCAAACTCTGGATAACTATATTTGAATTCAGCAACAAAAAGGAATGTCATCTATAGCTACACACTCAAGACAAAAACGCTAAGTCCTCCTCTGAATTTTTCAGCTATCAAGCACATATATCGAGGGACAGACCAGTAGCCCGGTTACCTTCCAGACTACTTGCTGCTGCTAACGAACAGCCCTGATTAAAAGCTGCTCTTTTCTGTCCGTAATAGTACTCCGAAGCAAGTTCCTCTCATGAATGAGCTCTT
>WYDI02027703.1:0-22538 GCA_009867235.2 Psittacus erithacus | reverse complement strand
CAAAAGTCAAAAACACAGCACTGCACCAGCTACTAAGAAGGAGAAAAATGACTGCTACTGCTGAACCCAGGACACTATCTGAGGAGCTGAAACAATGAACAGCAGATTGTGTTGACGCCCCCAGTCACTCACACATGTGCCTCACTTTGTTGCTGTCTCCTATACTCAGCTCACCTCACTTTTGATACAGAGGGGGGACATGAGCATTGCACTGCAGCAGCCAAAGCTAGAAAGATGGCATTGAAAGAGGAGGCAACATCTTGCCTCCTCATGAAGGTGTAGAAAAATCCTTCCTTCTTGTGCCTGATGTGTGAAGGAGTGGTAGGATGCTGAGGGCTTGACCAAAAAACTGCTGAGGTTTCTGGGTTCTGCAGGGCATGGACCCCAGGATCTGTGACAGACTGCTTTTATTTAAATGAGTTTTCTGCCGATTTGCCCCTACAGAGCCAACACCCAGAAATCAGACTAAAAATAGCAGTAGGATAATATTCTCATGCATGAAGGCACCTTCTTCATCCCTGCTCATATTTTTATTTTTTACCTTCATTTTATGTTTTCTTCTCTTTCATGTACTACTAATTTTCAGTGATGAAAGAGCATCTGCCTTCACTGATCCTCCACAGCTGAGACTGGATGTAGCAAAATTGAAGCTATCATGGATAGTTCTGCAAAATGAATTAGACAGTGTTGTCCTGGAAGGAACTAGCCTGTATAGCAGGGCTGGTAGAAGACTTTATTTTCAAACAAAAAGTAACTTTTGTTTTTCTAGCACAGTAATTGAAAAAGAATCCATAAGATTAGAGTGTTAGAGATTAAAAGTCTCTATACTGATAGAAGAATGTAAGGTCCTTCAATGTCCTGTGTCTAGATTCCCTTCACAGCAATGCCCAGGACATTGTTCACTTTCTCACTTTACCACAAGAGGTACTTCAGGATTCTGTGGACATGTGAAAATCAGGGTGCTGACTGTATATGATGGTTTGCCATTAAAATGCTCCTAACTGCGGAAAAAGATTAATATACAAATTATAGGCCTGAACCGTTGCCTCCTTAGGTGACTAAAAACCTTTACACTTAGCTTTAGTAGACATTAAATCAGGGCCTGTGAGACCAGACTATACAGATAAATCTGAATTGCTGTGGACTGTGGCAGCTCTTGATTTTTTTTACAGTCTTTCTTTGAAGGAGATTCAGTAACTCAAGGCATTGTAATTCTAATGCTAAAAGACTGCGTGAGTGGATGACCTAATTAGCCACTAAACAGCATCACTGCTGATGCAAGATGATAGATGTGAAGCCACAAGGAAGTGCAAAGACATTTGTAAGATGCAATTTATACCTTTCTTCTGATGGCAGATACTTCTGTCTCATGAAAGCTTTCAACTTAAATGGGGAACCAGCTTATACACAACCACAAATCATTGCTTATTATGTTAGTGCTTCGGTTTCGCAAAACATACTTCAGTGCTAGTTTAAGCCAGAGAAGGGGAATAGCACCTCATTCTAGCTTTGAAGCTCTTCTCAGCTGAAACTCTTTAAGACTTCAGGCCCATTAATGATGGGAGTAAAAAAGCTACAGCTCAGCAAATGAGCTAGACTGAGCCATGGAAACCCTACAGGCAAAATGTTTGCAAGACATACAGTCCTGTGGTGCGCAAAACAGATTTTAGTAGCATGAGGTTTTAAAATAATAGAAAATTGGTTAGGGAGGTCGTCTAATCCATCTCTTGCCTCACATTCAAGCTAGCTTATTATTAATAAGTGGAACCACTATGCATGAATGACTCGGATCACAGAATTTTTATGCCACACTCGTATATTTTCTTTGTGATTCTCATAGTTTTGCAGCCACAGTCGCACTTGGGGAACTGCAAAGCCAAAACCATGTGCTAAACATTCTTTTAAAAAGGTAAGACGCATTTCTCTCCAATGATGTAACATTTCCTTTATTGCAGTTATAAGATATAAATTTAAACATGCATATCCTGCACATTTTACCATCCTATATGAACAAATGCAGTATGTGAAAGCGCATCAAAAGAGTTTCATTGAAGTGGCAAATTCAGCACTCAAAATGTAATGCAGATTGTCTTAACCTGTTCCATTTGTCCCCATGGTTTATGGTATAACCCTACATTGGTTGGTAACATCCAGTTTCTTTCTACATGCTGTTTGACTTATTGTTATGGAGAACAGCATCTTGTTTCCATTCAGCAAATAAGTTTTGGTTAAAGAAGATTTTATAATAAGAATTGTTAAGCAATTTTACAGTAATAATCACTGCAGCCCAGCCTATAGAAGGAGCAGCAGTTTTAACAGACTTAGAGGATGGCGTTGTAAAAGTAAGTGCTGGGAAGAAAAGTCAGTAAACACACTACAGAAGATGTAGGTTAAGCAGCATGAGAGGTGCATGGTTATAGCAGGCTTCCTAATTGCCCTGCATCACTATCATCATTCACCATAGCTATCATTCCCTTAATTGCCATAGCAGTTGTACAAAGTGTTGGATACATTAAAAAAGACTGATTAGAGCATAAAGGATGACACCGACATTGACGCTGCTTCTCTTAACATTTTCTCACATCTTTAAAAATGTATGATTTGTTTTAAAGGCTCAGTGTATCTATTTGCTTGTTTTATCAGTGAGTGAAAACGCCTCCCAGAGTTATTATACACAACAAAAGAAGTCTCTGCTGCTATTCTTATTCATTTTCCTTTGTCTTTCAGGTAACTTGCTCTTTGCAGTAGATATAAAATGAACCTATAGGCGGACCACAGAAAATGGGACCACATTGTTCAGTGTCACCCATGACCAAGATGTTACCTTGCCAGCTGCCAGCTTGATAACAGGGAGGATCAGGGAAACAAAAGAAAAATAGAAAGAAAAAAAAAAAGTAGAGACATAGAAAAGAGAAAAAAAAAAAAAAAAGATAAATAAATCAAGCATCATGCAATAGATATTAATGTCCTTTACTGTGAAATTGCTTGTCAGTTTGTCAGTTCATCAGTTCCTACTCTTACTGTCCACCAAATAATTCTATTCTATTCTAATAATCTGTCAGATTTAATCAGAAGGAGACAGACTACCAAAATGTTCTGCAGAGCTGGGAGTTTTATGTCAGGACCAATCAGGTACTACTGTCTCTGTCACTTTATCATATATGTTTTGAATAAAGCAAAATAAATTCAGCAAATAGGGTGTTGTTGGTTTGTTTTTTTTTTTTTATTTTGTTTTGTTTGCTCTTTTTGTTTGTTTGCTTGTTTATTTTGTGTGTCTGTGTATGTAATAATTTGGATTTGGTATCCAAAAGTTCTTCTTTCTTCTTTTTTCTCTGTAGCCTGAGTAGCTTTAATGAGGTGAAAAAGCAAATGAGAATGAAAGGAATTATGAGACTTTTAAAAAGTTTTGGTTTGGTTTGTTGGATTTTTTTTTCCCGGGGTGGTGCAAGTCATTTGCATAGATGCCTTTCCCTACACTGTTTAAAAAAGCACTTAACAGTAAATATAAAACATAAATGATTTTAAACGTAAGGTCCAAAACTTGTACTTCATATAAGACTATGAAAAATACCCTGATTTATGCTAAGGATAAACTTGATATGGTATCCATTTTTATAAAAAGCAAGCATAAGAGTAAAACCTGAACTTCTGGCTGGAATGATAATATTTTTCTCTCAATGATTAAGCATCTTGGGGACAGGATATGTATAGACTTGCTAGGAGGGCATATTGAAGGGCATTGGCTGTTGCAATGCCTGCATTACCAGTACCCAACACAGCTTTGGAACCTCTTGGCTCTGAAAGAAGATAGCCAAAGCTAAAACTCAGTTCAGCTTTCTCTGAGCATACTAGATATCCAAAGGATTTGAAATGTTAATAACTACACAATAAACTGTCAAAAAAGCATAGCATAAAATTATGGCTGGACAAAATAGGGCACAAAACGGGGGCAGGGGAAAGTATAAGTAGCAGAAAAATTAATTTCAGTCTGTTCTTGTTGCAAACTTATCCTACCTCTCTTGAAGAACAGTTTCTGCAGTATTAAAAGCTGAATCATGCCTGTTCTTTCTTACTCTTGCTTTGATTTTAGAAGGTTGTATCTTGAAGTTTCTCCAAGAAATATATTTTTGTCTGCATCTCTTCCTTATAGTCTTGAGTTAGAGTATGACTATTTGGCATAAAAACAGCTAATGGAGAAGCAGACCACTGGCAAGAGAAGAAGGAATAATTTATAATAGTTAATGAAATTAGATTTTCCAATTTTTTTCCTCCACCTGCAAAGTACTCAAACACATAACATTTGCATTTTTTTCACAGATTTCTGCAAACACTTTCTAGTGAAAAGTTCATTTAGGAATAGTTCATTTTAAATATCTGAGCAGAAAAACACATCCTCTCCAGGTTAATAATTTAGCCACAGAGATGTCATGGCATTATTCACATTCTTCAGCTGCAAAATTTTCCTTTTTAAAAACACTCCAGCACAGTTGCTGTCCTCCTCTAAGTACTCCATGAAGACTGTAAGCATATTAAACTGATAGGAGACTGATGCATATTTATAGTCAGATATTTTTTGTTTTTCCCACGGTTGTCTGTAGAAGGTTCAGGAGAAATATCCAGGATAATAGCCAGTTTGGAAAAAGCATATTAAATAACCCTGTCTTCTGTTGATAAAATATCACTTTCTGAAGCTGTTTCCTAAAGACTCTAGAAGATATTAAGAGCAGTTCTGTATGAATATTTAGGCTGCAGGACTTTGTCCGCAGCCTGTACCCTATATTACCATCCTTTCACATCCTTTCATCTTTTCATAATCTAGGCTGGGATGCTTTTTTCACTTTAGGCACACTGAGAAGCTTTCGTTTCCAATAGGGTCTCCTTGTCTAGATAGTAAATTTTCTTTCCATAAAGGCTGTCTGGATGTACTGGTATTGGATTTCAATGGAATTTGAGGCAGAAAATCAGATGTTCTCCTACAACATGCCTGTAGGAGCTTAAATGAGTACCTCAGCTATTCTTTTGCCACCTTGCCGTACCAACCTTTCAGAAACTTAATGTCTTTTTCCTTGGAATAGTGCTAAGACATTAACTATTATCCTCTCACCCTCAACAGCCAGAAAGGTATTTCTCCATGTCTTTGCCTCACTCCTCAGTCCCTTGTTAATCCTGCTTCAGCTGTCAGTGAGCAGCTACTGGTATTATAGTCAAGATGTGTGTTGCATGAACTCATCTGCAAAGATTTCTGCACCTGCCATGTGAGTGAACTGAGCCACCCATGAATTCGTGAAAATTGCTGATTTTGAGTAGTTGTGTCACCACATGTTCCTCAGGTCCATCCCACTTTGGAGAATCTTTGTTCAGCTACATCATGAAAATTGTGGTAATTTGTCCTTAGTAAATATGGAAAAATTTTTCAGAAAGCTAATCTTCTAGGCTTGCATCAGACGAGCACACTTCACGCTTGAAAATTGTACCTTCCATTTGACTTTGACTGTACAAGGAACCTCTCACAATATTTTATCTGAGGGGCCCTTGACTTCTGCTCTTTAAATGCATGTTACATGTGTTTCTGTTCATCAGCTTTCTGTCTTTGTGTAAAACAAAGATCCTTTGATGGCTTTCTCAGATCATTTGAGGGAGATCTTTAGATTTAATCTTTCTTAACCTTACACAGAGCCTTTATTTTTACGTTTCTTGTATACCTCTAGTATTGTTCTCTAAATCTACACAAAACCCCTTTGCCAACCCAAATACTATGGAGGCTATAATTCACCATCTGTCTCCAAAGCTCATCTGAATTCTAAATTGTGGGATTCCCCCTGATAAGACAACTCACAGCAACAGTTAGCTGTTCTCAGAATCACAGATGCTCTGTTTCCACGACAGTGTAGTAAACAGAAAGCATCAATCACAAAGGAGAAGTAAATTACCATTTAGCCTTGCATAGCAATTCCATTCAGAAAATACTGATATGCCTGAAAAGCATCAGCCTAATGCTATCAGATGCATTTTCTGAATTCCTATAGGCCCTGGAAGCTTAACCCTCAATGGCCTTACTTTCTTTGCAACTTTTATGCCTTTGTAAGAATTATTTCTTCTATTTTTTTTTATGAATAAATTCAGACAAAACAAGGTGAAAGGTGTTTTTTTTCCCTTAAACTCAGTCAGAACATTTAGGATTTCAAAGTTCAAAGAATTTTCAAAGATGACTTGTAGTCTCACACCATTTCAAAACACACTGACTCTTTGAAGGTTTGTGACCTGTCTTGAAACAGTTGATGCTAGAATCATGAGATATAAGCAGTCTGACAGTGTACAGCACACAGATCTTGTCTTCTTCTCGATTCCCTTCCTCACAAGCGTATGTTAATTACATTGAGGAGGCTCAGAAAATATATTTATGAACTCTTGTTAAGGATCCTTGGAGGATCATGGGACTGAACACTTGACCTCCTCATGACTTGAACCCTCCTACAAGCTAAACTATAGGCCTGGGGAAAATGTCTTAAACCTTTCTTTTCCATACTGACCAAGGCAAATGCTTACAAATTCTGGGGCAGAATAATGGAGAGAGCCAGTGGGGGTGCTTCCATCCCAGCCTGGCGCTGAGTGCTCTGTAGCTGAGCTCCCTTCAGACAGTTACCTATGCTGTTGGAGGATTGTAGTTTATGGCAATCTTGGCTGCCAGGCTCATGTAGTTAACTTGTCATCTTTAGTAGTCCCAGTGTGGGGATTCCTGAAATAATTACACCAAGCTAATTATCTGAAGTCTGAATCACTGCAATCACTATAGATGATGCTTGACTGGTTGGAATGCAGCACAAACTCTTCTCTCCAGCAACCCGTTTGTCTGAGGTGAGTCAGGAAAGCAGTGATCTCATTATTCATATAAGCACTATTCTGGGATATGGCTTAGTCACAGGGATTATAATTTTTATTTTTTTTTTCAGAAGGGTTATTATGAATAACATAGTCATCATAGCAATAAATGTAATTTAATTCAGGTCCATGCCTGAAAGTCTTCAGGTAAAGTTGTCAAAAAGGGGTAGATAAAATTAAACTTTTGAGTCATGCCCATGGTTTATGATTCAGAAGCTTATCTTCACACATGTTCTTCAAGATGTTAGGCATAGGTACATTTTTGCATTTGATTAGAAACATGTGAATTACTGATTTTTCAGTTCAGTGAATGAACCACACACAAAAACAAAAAAACCCCTTCAGTTTCAAAATAGAGTGTATGCACGAGGAAGCATCCATCTGGAAAACCATGTGATACTTGTCTGATATTTGTGTGATGGTCTGAATCCTGCATACCACTGAAGAGACTTCAGTGGACCAGGTGATAGAATAGAGAAAACAGACTTTCCTGCCTGTTCCCCTATCCAATGCTTATATGGAGTTGATGAACAGTGTATCTAACTTCTACAAGTGAAGTCCCTGTTGAAAAGAAGGTGAGAAAGAGCAATGTCTAAGCCAAAGACAAAGTGAGTGGTAGAGATAGGTATAGTAACAGGATGTTCTGCTTTTTTTTTCTTTTGTAGCCAGAGACATTTTAATGCTGATAGCTGGGACAGAGATCATTCCTTGGCATTGATAAAGCTGCTGGTTCTGGATATGCTGGCAACACTATGCATCTTCTTATCCCAGTGCTTTTCTTTCTAGAGGTTTTCACAGAAGCTAGTAAGGTGTCCAAAGAGTGCCAATTCTGTATGTGTGTGTGTGTAGGTGTTTGTGTGCGTGTAAGTGGGCAATCTGACTTGTCACCACTCTGTTGATAGAATGACCCACAGGTTTTATGAAAGATATTCATGTCTTTAAAGCACTGCTATCATGCAAGGGAGCCTCACAGCTGGTTCTGTCAGTTTTACTGAAGCTAAAGGAGCAGCGGAGGGATTACTGTCTCCTTCCTGAAACTTATCTATATCCTGAAGTACTCTGAAATTTGTTCATTTCTTTGGAGAAGTCCAGACTGTCCTTGTTCTCTCCCACAGCCCGTTTGGGTCCTACTTCACATTACCAACCCTAATAAAATAAGCGATAAAACAGTAAAATGTGAGAGAAAATATTAGACAAGAAACTGTGCTTGGTGATGAGGTGAATTCCTGTAGCTACTGAATGAGTTTCTGATGAATAGTTGCCATCAGTAGCTGTTTTGAAACTGGAAGTTGTGCAGTATTTTAAAAACACTCTGTATTTTCCACTGTCAGTAAAAGTACTCTGGGTAAGCTTGGAGTAATATAACCCACATAATGGATGATCTAGCTCATGATAGATTCTATAATACAGGTATACCTCATTGTCATTTCCTAACTGCCTTCTCTCCCTTTCTACATTCTCCCTTCTTCAGTTTTCAATTCAACACACTCACTTTTGAAAGGTCTCAATCTAATTTAGAAGAAATTTCTACAATTATCTGGCCTTCAGCAATAGTAAGAATTCCCTCTGAGATCCCACTGAAGAAAGTCAAGCTGGACATCAGCCACTCCAGATCTTAAGTAGCATAACTGCCCTAAACACAAATGTGCAGGTTCCATAAAGCCATTGGCTCCAGATTCAAATTTAGAGACAAAAATTACCATTTTAAAGATTTTGGGGTATTTTTGCTTTTAGGTACTTCTGATACATACTTAATGTCAGGGCAATAGGCAAAGACGTGAGATTTGAAGGTTCTAGTGGGCAATAGCTGGAAGCTCTAACTGCTAGCCTGTGTTATTGGCTTCCCTGGTAACACACACAGGGCAGCTGCAGACATAATATTTACAAAACATCACCTCCAGATAGCTGTGTAACCCTGACGCCTAATTTAGGGAGGGAAGAATAAAGCAATGTGTTGATCCTCAACCTTCAGTTTCAAATCTCTTGCTGTTCCTGGCTTTAATTTTCTGGTGTTTATACTTGCAGATATTAGGATTATCTTCTGTGCTCTTATCTTTGTAAATTTCTTCTGTTTTCTTGCAAAGTACTTCTGCATTTCAGAGCTGCATTAATTCCATTTCAACATTTCCATCAGTCGTGTAACTGGAGTCTTGTATGACATCAGGACCAAATCCAAACTTCGCTTTTATTTGTCCCTGAAATCCTAATCCTCATAGAGTTTCGTAAAGCAGGAATTTTTCTTTGGAACCTACCAGTTCCAACAACATTTTCAGCCAGAAAGTTTCACTGCTCAAGGGCTGTAAAGTGGACTGAAGACTAGAAAATTCATAAAAGGCAGCTATATCAGGTGTTCACACTGGAGGTAGCAGATTGCGATCCTCTCTCTGTCCTGTATTGCACTTCTACCCCATGCAAGGGGTCTTTCAGGCCATTATTTGCTCTCATTATCTGTTCACACAGTTGTTTCAGTATGTTTCAAAGTGTTCATGCATGGCATCTGATTGGTAATGGAGAGACTATCTCTATAATCTCTTGTTTTGCCATTCATCTGTGATGCAGGAGCATGAAGGCTGCATCTCTCCATCATGGAATGTTATTGGGGAAGGACAGTAGCTGAAAAGAGATGTAGGGGTAAGTCCAGGGAGCTGGGGATGGTGATGGCATTTAGTCACTCACTGGCATTTTTTCATATGAGTAAAAGGAATCAATGGCATGTAAGGGTTCTGTCAGCCCACAGTGGGAAAGGAAATATCTTTGTCAAGTCTCCTCAAATGAAGAATGAACCTACATCTAAAACATTATCATGAGACCAGGCCAAAACAAACATTCCACCAGCTGATTTTATCCATTCTGCAGAAGCTAAGCAGGCTACTAAAGTACGTAATTACAAACATTTGTTATAATTCTTGCCTGATCATTTCCCATGGCAGGAGTTTAAACACAAGCAGTTGTTCAATGACCTGAAAGCTCTTCATCACACACCAGCCTTATCTCACATTTTCATAGCTGTATGACACATAGACTGATTTGTTTTCATCCACCCTGCCTTCAAGCACCCAAGAGCTGCAACTTAAAATTCTCACACATTTTACCCACTTTGCACATATCTTATTCTGTGTTAGTTTTGAAGCTAGAGGCTGCAGTTCCTATGCTAGTTTCTATTTTTGGCCATAAGTGAGCTCTCTTTGATGGAGTAATGCCCTGCTGTGCATCCTTTCAATGTTTTCTGCATTCCTGGTAGGTCCCCTGTTTCATAGGAAAGGGGTTTCAAGACAAATATTAATATTCAGCATCACATTATGCATTTCAAGAGCTTGTTAAAGTTTTAAAGATAGTTGTCCCTGCTCCAAGATAGTCACAACCTACAAACGTAAGAAGGATGATACCTATTTTTTATCTTGTCAGAAAGATGTCAATTTAAATTATGTTTGCCTTATTCAGAATGGCAGGTTCTTAATAGCCTAAAGGAAAATGTGGAAATCCATATTTCCACAATATTGGAAGGAGCTCATATTGTTTATTTGCTGTATGAGAACCACCACTGAAGACTTTGAATTATAACTCTTTTGGGGTAGTAATGGAGTGTATTTCCTTAAAACAAGGTCTTAGTGCTCTGGCTGCTGCAATTCTGTTCTTTCACGTGAACATCTGCATCTCTTTCTTGAGCATCTGCTGGAGTGGGGTAGCAACCATGACAGTGTATGTCTATATTGCACATGTATTCAAAAGAACTGTGAAAGATAAAATCCTGTTGAATTGGTTGCCCCATCTAACCTCTGCTGCATCGAAAGCAGATGTTTAGCAATCAGGTTATCTAAATCTTGTTTACAGTAGGTGGATAGACACAGCTTCAGAAAATGATTTCTAGTTCTCTAAACACTTACCAAAATCAGGCTAGGAATCTCCCACCCATTAGAGATTCCTGTCTCTCCAGGTTCCCCAAACATTTATTTACATGAAATATTCAGCTGAAATCTCATTTTTAAGAATTTTAAATCAAATTGGAATTTTACCTAATTTCCTCTTCAACATCTAGTTTAACCTACAACACAGAGAAATGACGCTGGTGTGCAGCACAGAGCTGGTAGTCCTCAGGGCTACAGTAACTTGCTCCCTTGTTCTATAAATAAGACTAGAGGCAAGGCAAGATAATTTGTCTTTGCCTCTGACGAGCACTGGTATTTTATAACTGGCAGAAGCTAAGGAAACACCATTTGATTTGCATGATGAGCGACAGTGTTACTGGGGCTAACAAATTCATTTCAATAGAAGTACTCTGAGCTGAACAATACATTCATTAAAAGAGCAGTTTCCTGATTAGACAGTGGAGCAAATAGCTCTTTTTTCCCATTTCACCATCAGAGCCGCTCTACATAAGCAATAACAGAAAACAGGGTATATGTCTATTTGGCTGCTACTTGTTCTGTGATTATACAGTGACAGTGTTATGGCTTTTTGATGTCACAGCAGAGTCGAAGGGATGACACTAGATCTAAGCACCCGCAAGTATACAGGAAACAAGTCTGAGTGATTTTACAGGCAAGGTTAATGACTCTGGTTGGCTGGACTTTTCACCCTTCCAAATTACTTGACAGGGCAATTTTAGCAGCAAGAACATTACTAGCATCAAAGCAAATATGAGCAAGATCTGGAAAAAGGAGTATTTCACTGGGCTGTACCAAATACTTGCTGTTGCCCTTGCAGCCATGACCTCAGTATTAGGTGATTTGCTCATACTATCTCTTGTGGGAATTTACCTGCAAAGAGACCCATGTGACTCATAGATTACTTACCCAAGACTGTAAGAATCCTCACTTGAGCTGGAGATTACTTACTCAACATTACCCATGATTCATTATACATGAATCTTGCTGCAGTTTGATGGGACAAAGGCAGTCTGTCCATCTTTAAATTATTTTATCATAAGGAGTGAACAAACAAACGTAGACTCAATGCATGATATTCCTAGACCTAATGTCTGCATTTCACTAAGCTAATTAAAGATGAAGCAGTATAATAATCACATTCATATCACAAATGAAATAAAATCATTAAATCAATAGAGTCAATAGTTTATACCTCCAAACTATTGCAACAGCTAATGAAAAGGAATTATGACATTGACAATTCAAAAAGATTGGTTTATGTTCAACTTGTTTTACAAAAAATTCAAATAGCAAGTTTCTTCTTATCTGAAAAAATAAGTACTTGGGCTTGTGCAAAGCACTTCACACTGTTCCACACAACATCCTTGTTTCTAAATGGGAGAGGCATGATTTTGATAGATGGACCACTTACTGGATAAAGAATTGGCTGGATGGTTGCACTCAAAGAGTTGTGGGCAACAGCCTGATGTCCAACTAGAGACTAGAAGGAGTATTTCAAAAGGAAAGGTAACGATAGAGGAAAAAGTAATAGCTTTAAGCTGAAAAACGTTGATTTAGCTGAGGATGCCCCATCCCTGTAATTGTTCAAGATGAGGCTGGCTGGAGTTTTGAGTGACTGGTGTAGTGGCAGTGGAGCTGGAATGAGATTATCTTTAAGGTCCCTTCCAAACTGTTCTGTGATTCTATGATTCTATCATTTTTTCATTCTGTCATTCTCTGATTCTTTGATTCTATGGTTCTGTGGTTCTATGGTTTTGTGGTTCCATGGTTTTATGATTCTATTCTTGCATAAACATTGTGTTGACTTAGTTGATTAAGGATAAAGATACTAACACAATCTATTCTCTGCAGGACAGAAATACTTCTTCTAGTTTGTGGGGGGAAAAAAGGTGAACCAGGGAAGTACTCAAGAACCACTATATCTTCCAAAAATGCTACAGATCATCAACATCAGAAGGTCAAAAATTATCACAGGTTTTCAGCAAGCTTTGTGGCACAGAGGTAGTTTCAATGGTCTCACAGTGGGATATCACTGTGCAATTACTTGAAAAGAAATCACAAGACCCAAGCAATTATAGATCTGCTTATACTCATAGGAATCATTGACAAATCAGCAGAATGATTAGTAAGGGATTCTAATTGATAATGAAATTTAAAAAAATCATCAAACTGACTGAATATGTTTTGGCAGTGTTATAAACTTAGACAGCACTAGCAAAAATGTTGATGTAACATCCTAAAGAAGAAAGAAAACAGATAGATACCTGATGACTTATTGATTAATCAATTGAAATGGTATAAAGTGAACAGGCCAGACTGTAAATGAATCAAAACCTGCTTAAATAATAGCTCTTATATATAATTTTAAAAAGCAAATCTTGCTGAGATGTTCTTTCCATTGAGATCCCTGACTCTTAGCTGAGCACATTTAACATTTTTTCTCATATTTTAATAAATTAATCTTCTGTCATAATCTTGAAAAATACCTGTAAATCATGTTAATAAAGATTTTAGGTGATATAAGATGAAAGAAACGTAAAATAATGCCCAAGAGAAGTTGATGGTAGAAAATATTGAGATACAAAGTTCACCATGAGGAAGTCAAAAATACAAAGAAACAAAACTTCTTAGAATATATATAAGTATAAAATCATACCTCTCATAAAAGAAGGATACAAGACATAATTGCAGAACAGATCTTATTGTAGGAAACACTGATAAGGACTTGAGGTTCATGATGGAGAATTATAGTTCCTAATGTAACAAGAGTTGTCAAAATGGTTACCACCACCTTTAAATGTGCAACTGGGGGAGTACTGAATAGGAGAATTTACATTCTATCTTGCAACTCGCACTGAAGTGGCTGCTACCAGAGTACCACATTTTGTTATCACCCCTTCTTTAAAATGGGAATTTTGAATATAAAGAAAACTTGACGAGTTAGAGTTTAATCTATTTAGATCACCAAAACCCAATTATGACTGAGTTGTTTACAGTTCATTCACTTGAAGAAGAGAGTAAAATTAGTAGCAATTTGGAGTTCCTATTAACTTTATTTTTTCTTATGTTTCACCCAGAAGCAGGGAACATTTGCTTTTTCTTCAGTGTAACAGGCAAGAGCAAAAATGGTATTTTTAACAACAGAAGCATTCAGTCACTGTAGCAATGTATCCAGGCAGGTAAAATATTCTGCATCATTGAAAATGTATAAAAGAATATTTGATTTTTTCTCAAAGCAATACTCTAGCTCAAGGACATCCTCTGGGTGTGAAGTAGGAATTAATAAAGGGCAATCCAATGGTCTGTGTTAGGAGGAGGTCAGACTTGCAGATTGTGATGTGCTTTCCTGGTGCTGACATCTATTAAACCCACATAAGCACATACTCTGGAAAAACTTGACATTGCCATCAATGCTTCTCTGCTAAAAGAAGTCAGATGATATAGGTCTGATCTGTGTAACACAAGTATAGCTCTATGGATTTAGCATATGCAGTAGAAATCTGATAGAAAAGTAAATAATAAAAAAAGAAGCATAGTCTCCTTGTCCTTGAAGCTATCAAGACATTTTAAAATGTGAAAAGAAAAAAAAAGTTTCAAGGTAAAGGCATTTATAAGACCTGGAGTAGTAACAAAGTGTTGACATTCAGGACCAGTTTTAGGGAAGCAGTACGGACCTCATGCTCAGACAGGCTTCAATCATCCATGCATCTGTCAGAGTATCTTGAAGACTGGATTCCACTTTATTAGAGCTTCCACGTCAACTCAAAATTTAGGGTAAGATCAACATGCATTTAAAGTTTCAAGCAACAAACCTCTTAAAACAAAGGCTTAGCATCAACACTTATGCAGCAGGGAGAAAAATAGGAAAAATATTTATATGATATAAATAATGATACTTTGCATCACTGGTTCCAAATCTTTGCTTTGAGACCTGGGGAAAACCTTCAAAACTTTGATGACTTTACAACTAGGGCAAAAGAGAGGTTTGCAAGCTCCTGACACTGACAGGTAGCACTGCTCTGCAGGGCTTCCTGCCTTCTGTCAGTGAGGAACAAATATAAAGTACGCCCTGTGTCTGTATCCCTGGGTGTCTGCTGTCCCATCCTCACTCTGGATATACTTTTGATATATTGCAATGAATAGCAACTTTTGTACTTTGATTTGTTTTCCCCTTGTAGCATGCATGTATGCGGCATGTCTCCCTCCCTCCTCTCTGGTGAATTCCTGCACTATTGAGCAACTATTTGATTTTATTTTCAGTCAGGATCTGATGTCATTACAACAAATTCGGACTTTTCAATGAATACTGTTGTTTGCAATGAGGCTTTATTCTACTTTCTGTTAGTATGGAGCAGCAATATGTCTTTTAAAAGGCTGCAAGAGGAAGCCTTCCTCTTGCTTTTCCCAGGGAATGTAAAGCCATTTGTATCATTAATTAGGTGTGGCTATTAGAGGTTGTTCACTTACAAAGTTACTAAATTCAGAGAAGCCTTAACATGTCATAAAAGTTCCTATAGTCAGCAAAAGTGATAGCTGTATGTACTCCACCCTTTGATCTTATACCTGGCAGCTGCTGCTAAGGTTTTGTGGCATGCAATATTAGGAGAAAGGAAAATTGCCTGAGGAATGTATATGCACTGATGTGCTTTAGCCCTTAGAAGTCCAAAGGTGATCTAACAAAACCAACTCTGTTCAGGAGCTAAATTCAACTATACAGCTATGGAGGAGCAGCTCTCTCTCTGGCCCATTTATGCTATATGAGGGACACATGACTAATGCCACACAAAATAAATATCACTGCTAGTGCTTCATTAATAGTTTCCACTCTTGGTAGATGCCATTCCTCATTTATGCCCAGTCACTGGTGTCTTCACAGGCATAAGGCTAGCAAGGCATTTCAGCATAAAAAGATCAAAAGAGGTAGAATTCAGAAACGCACCATGTCTCCTGGCTGGTTCATCAGAGAAGCTGCATCCCACTTCAGCAATCAGCTCCCTGTGCTCCTGCTGACATGCAAACAAATACAAAGGAGGAAGGGACTCTTCACTGACTTATGGCAGCAGGAATTGCAGGTTTTGAAAATGAATCATCAAACTCGAGAAGAGTCTAAATAGTAAACTATTGGCATTTATATCTCAAGTCTCTCACTCTTTGATTTTTTACTAGAAATGTTATCTTCAACCATAGCAATCCTTTCCTGAGGACACTTTCATTGAAATAGCCACATTCCTTCACAGGGTTTTAATTTATCAAATCAGCACTTCCTGACAAAAAGCACTGTAAGGAAATGCTGACCCATTTTTGCTAAGACTATTTACTTTAGAGTTGAGATTAAACCCTTTTTTGTCAAGACAAACTGGTTAGAAAATAAACTTCTAGTGGAAATCAGGTGAATCCAGAATCCTGCTAGCTTTAAAGAAACCTATAAAGCCTATTTTCGAAAAGGACCCCATAACTCCATTATACTGCACTGTAAGTATTTTCTACTAAAGAAACAACTGATTAGCAAGCCAAATAAATACAAAGTAACATTAAAAATCTACTAGATTTTTCTGGAAAATTGCTAAAGTCACCTATTTTTTCTAAGTGAACTAATTTTTATATTTTTCCTTAGGACTCTGTTATTTCGTCCCTTTATATCTGAGGAGCTGGGAGTCACAGAGCTCCTATAAATATAAATACATGCTCTTCAGAAATCTTTCTGAGGAGCTGCTCTGAAGTCACTGGCTTCCCAGCACTGTGTCTGGTCCTGGCAGAATAAATGGCTAGGCTCCTCTGCTGAGCATGACGTTTCTGTCCTATGCAAAAGTCACATTTCAGAATTTACTACAGGACTGAAATGACAGTTTTCAAAAAGCCTGTGAAAAACCATCAAGGTCTTCACATTGCTAGTGATTTTGTGCAAATTATTGGTAAAGACAGTATTTAATGTACCTTTGCTCTCGAGCACACAGCAGTATTACTTTAAATGAACATCAGAAAAAGGGATATTTCTGCTCAGCGTTTGTCCCCACCTATATAGGCACTTGTGCATAGCTGAAGCGTACAGTAGATACTGTATAGAGGGTATTTCTTGCATGTATCCACTGATCCCTGCCGGTTTTGTGGTTCAGGGGCTATCAGAGATAATTCTTTACTGTCACACCAAAACTAGAATTCAGCCCAGAAGCTGGGTTTATCATATAGTCTAGAAATAATTTGTTCAAACATTGACACATTATTTGTGCACAGTAGAATGTGGGAGAGCTTCTTTTTACCACCTGTGTGGCAATGATTTCTCACACAATGCACCACTTGTGCAGTGCCTAGGGAGTGCTCTCAGGAACTGTCACTTGCTTTGCTTAAATCTGAATGATGAATTGCTGGAATTGCCCATGCTTTTTCTATGGCAGACTCTCCACTCTTATGTCCTGTTTTTTTCCAGGACAAGGATCCTTATACTTCTTATCAATCCCAGCATAATTTAATTTAAATGCAATATTCTATTGTATTTATACAATAAAATAAAGTATTGCAGAATGCTTTGCTGAATATTGAATCTAAATGCTATCAATAGGGCTAAATGTGATGTCTCACCTTGAAGCTATGCTTGCTAGTGAATTAAAGGCTAAAGGATGATGAAATCTTTGTATGTAACCCAAATTCTTCCCCTATTTCACTGTGTAGGTTTCAGCAAGCTATGTATTTAATGATTTTGCTGTGCTTTTTATTAAATAGAGCTGATAGTACTTGCCTGTCTTAAAGGCATGTGGTAAGGTTAATTAGCTGAGGTTTGTGCAGTGTTTTGATAAATTAAAAGTGCTATTTACAGTCTAAATGTCCTTCTTAGAGTGTGTTGAAACATCTACACCAAAGCCGTTTTCATTGGAAAATACACTTCTGTTCAAAGAAACATCCCTGGGAAGCTATTCTCTTTCTTCTAAAGGATATAACAAAACAGAAGAACATGGTCTCCTCCCTCTGTGAGGCAAAAAAAGGGAGATTCAATCCAGCATCACACCCATAGCCACCCTTATCTGAAGCTGTTACACAAACAAGCCTCAGAACTGTCCAGTGTGGGGAAAGTGCCAGAGGAAACCCTCAGCTGCTTGCGTAAATTGGATGGAAGATTAAGGTTTGCATCCCCCATATCTGTGTGTGACTTGAGATATTTGAAGAATGGGTTTGAGAAATTGTTTTCTATTTATTACATAATAAATGAATTCGGAAGACTGAAAAGCCCAAGTGAGAAAAACAGTGTATCTTCAAATATGTGGTGATTTGTCACAGGCATTCCTACAATTTTTTTATTTGATGATGTAGCTATAGAGTATCACTTTCTTGTCCTAGTGTAGAAATGGAGCAGAAATCAAAGTAAGTTATAAATGGATTTTCCACTGATACAAAATTTGCTAAAAGTGTGCCTTTGGCTGCCTTGAGTGGCTAATAACAGAAATGAGCTACTTCACTTGTTGGTTTTTCAAAACCTAGATGCAAAAGTTGTATTCCCTTATGTTCCTCCTACCTCCACACTTTCTATTTTTATCTGCTTCGATGGGACTGGAGAGGAGTTATAGTTTTTCATGTGCAAGACAAAACTGTGAAGTCTTTTTATCTATTAAAATTTGGCTTCTGCATATTCTTTTTAGTTTTGCAGGCATTAAAAGAACGCTTGATTTTATTCTGACTTCATATAGCTCTATAGAGCTAATAATGATAGAAAGGCTTGGGGAGGTTAATTTTTTATTTCATGTTTTGATTTTTAGTGAAAATCCTCACAAGAATATGTGTAGGAATAAGAAGAAAGTAAATTGAAAACATTAAGAATGTTTCTCTGCTTCCTAAACAGCTCTAATTCAGGTTTTCTGGCATATAAATATTCAAATGAAAGAAGAATCAGTTGTCAGCAAGGGTTTGCTTCCAGGTTTTCTTCTCCATAACACATTTTCATGTAGATACATGGGACAAATCAATGATAGACACCTTTACAGCAGCCTTCATGGATTTAAAGAAACTTTTATTTCCCTCCAGCATCAGAATTCTGTTTCCTGAGTCAAATGCACCTGAACCTTTCTGGTTTTTCTCACGGACTGTGACTGCTGAACTGCTTATGAGCATTGTTGATTTCTTCAAGAATCCCTCCAGTTTGTCTACAGCTTTCGTAATAATGATGCCCCAAAGAGGACATCACAGTCTAGCTGAGGCCTCTGCAGTACTGAAAGGAGTCATTAACTACTTTTTATTTGTTCATCTCGGAATGATGGTTTCTTTCTCTACCACAGGACCATTTTGCTGACTCCAGTTCAGGATTATAATACCTTAATTATAATATACATTATAATACCTGTATTTTTTTTTCTGTCCAAACAGGCTTTCTCCATTTCTACTTGTGCATTAGTACTTGAATATTGCACATTTTTATTTGTTGAATTTCTATGCCAAGTTTAAATTAATATCTCAAGCTAAGTTTGAATTTGAATTCCATCCTCACAGGTGTTGAAAACTTCTTGCAGCTTGTCATTCATGGTCAATTTTGTAAGCATGCTTTCTGCTTAGTTATGTAACTCAATAAAAATATGGAATTCAGACTGAAATACGTCCTTTCAACCTTTAAACTCCCAGGTACCAAGTCCACTCAGTTTGGTTGCAAAGCACCTATGATAACTCTGATACTAATAACTTTTCACACTGGTCTCTGTCTATTTGGTAAGACATGTTGTAGCCATGTCATTGGGAACATATTCTCTAAAATATTGCAATAAAGACAGCATTTTGAGCCTTAAAAAAAAAACCAAAACAAAGCCAAAAACCAAAACCAAACCAAACAAAATAAAACATGATTTCTACGTGTAAATGTAGAATGTAAAGCATTCTTCTATTAAGCATTTTTCATTATCAAGCACATATATCTGATTTTTTCTTGAAGCTTAACATCTAGGGAGAGTTTGTAATTCAACTTGAGGATAAAGGAAACATTTTTTACAACTTTTATTATCAATAATACTCCTATCAAGTATTATCAATAATACTCTGAGATCAAGGGGTTCAAAAATTGTGGTTTGGAAGAGACTTTGAGTTAAATCTTACTGTTGGTCCATTTCAAAATTTTGTTTACAGCTTGTAATGGTTTAACCCCCGTGGTAACTAAGTGCCACGCAGATGCTCATTCACTACCCCTGTGTTGGGATGGAGGAGAGAACTGGAATAGTCAGAAAATTTATGGGTTGAGTTACAGACAGTTTAACAAGTAAAGCAAAAGCCATGCACACGAGCAAAGCAAAACAAGGAGTTCATTCACCACTTCTCATCGGCAGGCAGGTGCTCAGCCATCCCCAGGAAAGCAGGGCTACATCATGTGAGACGGTTACTTGGGAAGGCAAACACTATCAGTCTGAACATCAACCTCTTCCTTATCTTCCTCCTAGCTTACATACTGAGCATGACACCATATAGTTTGGGATGTCCCTGTGGTCTATTGGGGTCATCTGTCGCTGCTATGTCCCCTTCCAACTCCTTGTGCTCCCCCAGTCTGATCACTGGTGGGGTGGGGTGAGAGGCAGAAAAGGCCTTGACTCTGCGTAAGCACTGATGAGCAGTAACTAAAACATTGCTGAATTATCCACACTGTTTTCAGCACAAATCCAAAACATAGTCCTGTATGAGCTAATATGAGCATTAACTCTATCCCAGCCAAAACCAGCACACAGCTGTGTTTAAGACCATTGAAAAATATAGCTACCGGTAAATTATTTTCACTTTGTTTAATCTGCCTGGATGGGCAGAGGTAAGCCATATTAAAGCAATATTTTCAAACAGCCCTTAGTCTAAGGGTTTATTCTTCACTGTTCATCACCTTGTGCAGTCATCTGCATCTTTGCAAAGACACCCTATGTGCCTGTTCTAATCCAGCAACATTTCACTTTCAGCTTGCACCCACTGAGACAAAACTTTAGTGGGGAATATTGGTAATGCTTTATTGCTTTCAGCAAAATAAAACCTCTGATTTAAACTTGTTGAGGATGCTCTGGTCCACTTCCTTTCTCCTTGCTGGGTCCAGCACTCACCTACCCTAGTAGGTAATTTTATTGTACAATCTGTTTAGTAGCGAAAACAAAGGACAGAGGAATTTCTGATCATTGTTTCACAGAAAAGGAAATAAAGGAAAACACTATCTTTTTCAGTCCTAACTGCAGGGCAGATCACCTGGTTGACTGCCTTTAGCTGAATCTCCTTATTACAAAAAATGTTTTAATCATTATGAACTTTTGAAGACAACATAATGACAGCTGTTTCCGATACAATGAACAGCAGCTGAACTGCATAACAACTGCATGGCAAATCCCTTCAATGAATGTTCCTTTCATCATTCAGCTCTGTCCTTTGCATCATGGCTTGCTCAGGAGATTTTTCCCTTCTGCCAGCTGCTGTTCTTCAGTTCCAGGAGGCAATTGATGGTGGGATTCAGAGACAGGTATGGTCACTTTTGGAAAACTGACTGGTTTACTAATGCTGCTGGTAGGGGAATGCAGGGAAATGAAGAACGCTGAGATTTGCCATGTAGGACGGAAAAGTGCTGCTTCTGTTGCCCAGAGATTTTGGTTATCTTGGAGTGCTAAAACTTGCAGGCAAATAAGGGAAAGATGTCCCTAAAAAGTGGCAGAGCTCATGACCGCACTTGTGAGCATTGCTTTGAATGTTGCTAATGTTCAGAGCATCAGTTGAGGGCACATTAAGTGGTTTGTAACTGTTAAAAAATTTACAAAGGAATAATGCATGCTCCCATGTGTCAAGATCTATTACCATGCACCTATTTTTGCAACTTCCGTCCTGCAATCGCTAACCGTACCCATACCTATGTATTCCTATAAGCACTGCTAAATGTAACTGTCGCAACTGTCACATCCAGAAACAAGCGGAAGTGTGGGGGCTATTATTGCAGAGCTGGTCACAGTGTGCAAGGTGTATGGATAAGGCAAAGATCTTTTCTTTCTTCCTGTAAATAGAAACTAAAGAATTTGTTTAATTGGCAAAAAATATGTTTCTGGCAGAAATCTAGTCTCTAAACTGGGTGGTGAGAAAGGTACAACTTGATACAGCAAAGGAACTGAGCAGGCTCTGTACTGCAGGTGCTTGACTTTACACCCATAAATAGAACTACTGAAATCATGACATTGACCTATCTACCATCTAGACATGCAGGAACTTGTTTCGTCTTTTAGAAACGGTACTGGTAGTGGAAACTACTTAGTAGTTTGCTTTATAGGAGCTTTATAGGAGCTAAATAGGAGCTAAATCTGCATGTGCAGCATCTTTTCAGGCCTTCTTATTCTGATTGCCTGATGTGGAATTGCTTTTTTTCCTCTTTAAACTGAGAACAGTGAGGCAATGCACAGAATATCACTAACTACTGCTGACATTGTCTGAAACATATTTTATGCTTGTACTTGAAGCCTAGAGTTAAACCAGCTAATCTGGAAGATTGTTCCCCAATAGATTTTACCAGGAAGTGTTTAACAAAGGTGTTACTGAAAGGTCAAATACCACGTAATTCTGCTCCGGACCCACCGCTGAGTCATTTTTACTTTTACGGGGTGCTTACTCTGATCTAAGGGCTGCAAAGTCATTGTAGTTCGACTGTCAGTAAAGTAAAATATATTAAACATCATCTTTGTATTTCTATTTTTTTTTTTTTTTTTGGGGGGGGGGATGTGGGGGAATTTTTGGTTCAATGTTTTCGGGCGGAGGGAGGGGAAAGGGGGACATTGACTTTGGCTTCATCCCTTCCCCAGCGTT
>WYDI02027700.1:0-13948 GCA_009867235.2 Psittacus erithacus | reverse complement strand
GAAGAGCTTCTGCCTAAGAGCTCATCTCAGTCTCCCCTCTGGCAGGTTAAAGCCATTCCCCTTGGCCTGTCCCTACAAGCCCTTGTCCAGAGCCCTTTTCCAGGTTCCACATATTCTCTTCCATGTACAGTACCTGTCCATCAGATGTACAATGACTGCCAGACTTGCTGAAGACCCCCTCGGACAGAGTTGCTGAAGTTCCCAGCATCAATCATGGCACAAATAATTAGAGGCAAAAGGAAAATGCTCCAAAGTGGAGAGCTAAGGAAAACTCTTGCTGCAGGCAAAAGCCCCCACCCCAGCTCTCATCCAGTTTGAGACAGGAACTGTCTTCATTCAGCAGCTGTATTTTAAGAGCTAATCCATCAGAGGGTAACTTCACTTTGATAAACAGAAAACAACCGAGGCAGCCACTATCAGTTAGTGATATTAATCTACTTTTTTTCCCAGATTGAAAAATGTAAATCAAACAGAGCTGCCTCAAGCCAATTTGCAGCTCTCACTGTGAAAATAACCTGCACCACTTGATGGTTTTAAGAAATCTCACATAAAATGTAAATGGGCACAAAATGAATATTCCAGATACAAAATAAATACTTCTGGTTGTATGCTGCGCTGCGGCGTGCGTGTTTTACTGTTGCCTTCCATCCAAGCCCTGTCCTCCATCAGATGGAAAACTTTCTGGGCATCCCCTGAAACAAGGATTCCTTCTACAGGCTGAAAATAAACTCATGCCACTCCCTATGAGATAAATGACCAGAAGGAAAGGACATCTGATTTGGATTGACTGCGCTGTCACGTATCATTTTTACACCAAGGGCTTTACAGGTATTAACTAACCCTCGCCACTGTGGCAGCAGGTATGGGCAGCTGTGCAAAGATCACTTCAACCAAACGCAGCCACATCCAGGGGGAAAAACCTCCCAGCAGCGTGGCCTATAGGCTGAGAGGAGCACTGCAGCAAAGGGAAACTGGGGGGCACTGATAAAAGCAGAATGTAATCCTTGAAACTGGAATTTGATCTGGATACCCCAGTCCAACATCCATCTCCTGTGCAGCACTCGAGGTACCTGGGCTGCAGGCTGGCATGGACACATTGGACAGCTACTGGATTTCACTTTTTATTCAGCTCTATACCACCAGTATCATTAAAAGCTAAACAACACCGTCTTCCACCTCAGGTTGGCCGTAAATCCTCTACAGAGAAGTAGTGAGTTTTTCCAATATCATAAACTCCCCCCAAAATGAAAATAAAGATGGAAGAAAGGGACAAACCCAATTCCTTCTCCTCCTGTTTACTGCAGGGTTTGACCACTTAATAACACTCCCAATTTTATAAGACCTTTTAGAGGCTTTTCAAAGCCTCTTTACTGACACAGACTTTATCTCCATGGCTTTGCAAATCTGACAATGTGAGAGGGTTTTGGGGTTTTCAGGAGGTTTATTTTAGATCTGTGCATCTAAATCAAACCACAATTGTGATGCAGCCTGCACCAATCAGGAAGAGCGCAAGCTGGAGAATTCAATTAAAATGCTAAATTAATTCGATTGAATAAATCCTGTTAATGACACATTTTTCTATCAGCAAATTAAAGGAAACTTAGAACTTTCAAAAAGATGATTGGTGATGAATAATCCAGAAAGACACAGGAAGGGCACACAGGATGCTTGACTCCAGCAACGGCGCGGGATGAACACCACATTTCAAGAAGGAAAACATCAATGATTCCCAGGAATTGTCAACCAAAGAAAAGTTCCCCCTTCATTACCTGCAACAAGCTCAAGCTTTTCTCCAGGATCTCCCTCCGAGTAGAGTTTTGGGTGACAACGGTATCCGATTTGACTGATAAGACTGGCTGGGAGAGCAACAAGATCCCGTCGGATGAGGACACAGGAGCGGTTCTCCAGTGGGATCTGCTCTGGCTTCTCTTGAGCAACTTAAAAATTAAAAGGGACAACCATTAAACCAGCTCATTATGCAGGAACAGCATTAACAGAAGGTCAGGTTTTGAATTTTTCACACAGTTGCTGGAAATACTCCTCCTCTCCGGATGCTATTACCAGGGCTATCGGCTGCGGGGCAGATGCCACCTGAAAGCATGGGAAGATCCCCTGGTCTCCCCCATCACCTACCACAGCAGTCTCGTATGTGCGTTCAGGTTCTGCAAGAGGGATTCTTGGAATCTAATTATGCTTTAACTTTGCCTAAGTTAATAATTTATGAAAATGGGCGACTGTGCACAGCTGGCATTGCTCTGCAAGCGCAGCATACGAAGCTGGCTTCCCCAAACGCTCCCAGAAGAACAGCAGGTTACTTCACCAGGGGTTGCTAAACCAGGCAATGAATTGCCCAAGTTTGATAAATACCTGCATCAGTAACCAAAACTACTTCTCCTGATGGCTTTTTCCTGCTGAAGTTAAAAGCCAGGCTCTGCAGATACCCTCTGCACTGACAAAGGTCACCATAGCCTCTCCTGAAGATGGCACCCACCAGCGACCTCCTACAAGCTCCAACTCACACTCTGAAGCTCCTTTTCTTCCTCTGCCTGTTGCAGGCGACTGTTTCCTCTCAGGAACAAGAGACACCCCAACCAACAAGCCAAAAAATGTTATTGAGCTGTGGCTCCAAACCAAACTGCTGGGGTTTGCCAGGACATGGCTGTGACTTGCCCCAACACATAATTCCTGTAGCCCACCACTGCGCATTAGCAATCATTAACGCTGGAAGTACTGAACTGTCCTACCAGCACTGTGCAAGTCTGGGTCTTGCGGGCATGCAGAGGATTCCTTGCTAAAGCACATTTACAGTGCAAGTCCACAGGCTTGCCTAAAATTACGATTTTTGACACCAAATTGGGCTGACATGTAAACAAACTCCATCCGCACTGGGACATGGCGGGAGCAGTTACAGTTCTGAATCACAGCCCAGCTCTAAAACAATCCATCTTTTTTTAACCCAAAATGTGATAATGGTACAAGTGCCACACATAAAATGAAAGTCAGCTCTGTGCTTGAGTACCTGTGAATACAGAGAGAAGGAAAAACCCCAGAAATTAGCGTTTCTGAACTCAAAAATGTCTCCTGTTCAAGAGGTGCCTCTTCCTGCAATCATTTTGGTGTTCTGGGGGCCACTTTTCCTCTCTCTAGATAAAATAACAAGTTTTGCAGACTTGTTGCTGCAGTAACCGAGGGACGATGGCTCGGGTACAATGGGAGCAGTGTTCTAAGTAGGACATGCCCCGCGCCGCCGTGCTGTGCCGTGGCATCCTATCACAGGCACGGGGCTGGAGGCATCACCACCCTCATCGCTCCCTCCTTCCCTAAAAAGTTGGAATACCAGGAGAATGCCCCTTGGTCGTGGAGCTGCATCATGGCAGAGCAGCGTTTCCTGCAGTGATTAAGGGCCAAACAGCAGCAGAACAACTCCCATGATGTTTTTAAACTAACTTCTCCTGCCATCACAGCCCGATTATCTATGCAAAGGGCTGCGCAGTGCTGATGTGCAGTCCCACTGGCACACAGCATTTTCACCAACTGCCACGTTTCCCTGTTTCCCCTGCACTTCCAAGCATCCAGACACCCTCTCCTTGGAGATGGAAGTCACCTTCTGCGCGTACAGAGGAAGCATCTCAAAGACCTCCTATATTTCTGATGCTTTCAAAGAGTGATAAGCAGAGTATATGCAAGGAAATACTAGTATTTTCTAGCTTAAACCAACCAAAAGCAGAGGTGCACTGAGTATACGGGAACCAACACTCAGGGAGGGCCTGCTCTGCTGTCCTTCACAAGCTCTGGCAATGCATGGTCATCAGAGCACGCTATAGCACAAGGGCCACTGTGAAATGCAAATCTCAAGGGCAGAGGAAGCAGGAGGAATGGACACCACCATCGGCTCCTACCCAGAGCCCTCAGCAGGTTACACACAGGCTGAAATAAAAGGTAAAATTATATATAGCTCATGTATGACCTATTGTTCTGCTGATAAATCCCCAAAACCAAACTGGGATGTGCTAAGATCTTCAGCAGCAGCAACAGAAGACAGGTGACTGATGCTGTTGGGGGCTAAAAGAGAACTTGGCAATAGCTTTATGACATTCCTCCCCACCTAAAACCCAGCAGCTGTTAAGCTGCTGAGGGGAAGCCATGCAGACTGAGATGGATTCTCAGAGAGTTTCTTAGAGGCCTCCAGTAAATTTTTAAGCAATACAAAGGCTGTGGGTCTCCAGAGAAAGCAGTTGCAATCAATATCCCAAATGAGACAGAGGTCAGAGCAGGAGAAGGCTCCTTGCAGCTTGTGACCCAACATTGCTGTAATGGGCACAGAGGAGAACTCAGACTTGAGCAGCCATCAGCCATCTCCTCCTCCTGCCTGCTCCTTCATCAAACTGCTGTCACTGAAGAAATCAAACACCTACAGCATCCAAGCGGCAAATGGCTACAGCAGACAGGACAAACCTACCTGCTCTACCACCTTCATAGGCAAACATCCAATGAAAACCAATTCTGGGGCAAAAGAGATTCTAAGGTAGCCAGAATGAGGCAGGCAAGGGAAAGATCATCACAAACACCGTGCTCATGCTACCATCCTGGAGGAATTTTGAAGGATTTGGTGTCACACCTGAAAGCAGCTTTTCAGGAAGACAACGCTGCTGTCCTGGCTGGTAACAACCTTGCCTTGAAGGAATTCCTTGCTTTTGAAGGCATTTCACTTCCTACACATGGAGCCATTGAGAAGTTTACATTTCTTCCTGCAAAATCAAATACTTCATAAACTAAAATTTGGGCTAAACCAACAAAGTGCAACTCAATGCATGATTCTGTTTTGATGACAGCTGTCCTGCTGGCTCGCTGCCTATAAGTCTTTTTAAATGTGGGCACCAATCATTGTTTTTGGACTTTGTTTCCATTAAAACATCAGCACAAATTCAATGAAAAAGTCAAACAAAACCAACCAAAGATTTAGGCCTTTCAGTGCCACCTCAATTCAGCAGATAGCAATCAGTTATGTAAAGAAGCAGGATACAAGAGACACTTTGGTCCCATGTTCTCAAAGAAAGCCAGTCTGTTTGGCCTTTGTGCTCTGAAGAACAGGATAGTATTCGCTTCTAATTAATTTGTATCTTCAGAGGGCAGCGGCTCCTTCCCTTTGAATGAAAGGGCAAA
Organism: Psittacus erithacus; assembly: GCA_009867235.2. Taxonomy (NCBI): domain Eukaryota; kingdom Metazoa; phylum Chordata; class Aves; order Psittaciformes; family Psittacidae; genus Psittacus; species Psittacus erithacus. The sequence goes on along the minus strand of WYDI02027700.1, from coordinate 8,785 downwards.
CAATGTGAGGTATTGTTTAACACAGTTTTGTTCTTGACCAAGGAAGGAGCCTACCAGCTAGCTGAGAGGGGCCGGAAATCGTTACAGAGGAAGCAATGAGAGCTGCCAGCCAAACACTGCTATATTTTATTTATCTCAAACTTACAAGGATGCTGCAGCTGGCAACAACTGGTCCAGAATGAGAAACACCCCGGGTTTTCTGGCTGAAGAAGCAGCTTGGAGGAAAGCTGGAGTTACGGGTGCTTCATGGCTCCAAGCTTTGCGCGACGCTAGGGGAACATGTCTTCCTTGTCCCTAAGATAAACTGTCCAGCACAGAGGTCCGTTACACCTTGCTGAGCCCACAGTGGTTTTGGTGATGCCAGGACAGTTGCATCAGAGATGCTGAGCCCACACAGCATGAGTTGACCCTCATCAGTGACGGGCAACAAGCTCCTTGGGCGAGTACCTGGGGTGTGGCAGTGCTGGGAAGTTATTTTGTTAGTTCCTTGCAACCCAAACACCAGGACTTCAAAGTTATTCCTGAATCCCCAAGCCCCACCACTCTGGGTCCTCCTCTTAACCATTTACTGCAGATAAACTACAACATACTCCCATGGGGAGGAACAGCTACTTCTGCTCTAGGAATGGGATTTTGAGATACAGAAAGATCAGAGTCATGGACCCTCACCCAACAGTTAACATCAACAGAGCCTCAACACGAAACCACAAGTCATGAGCCCTGGTCCAACAGAACGGTTCCAAAACCATCACCTGCTCCACTGCCAACCACCACATATGCAATCACAGGGATAATTCTCCTTGTTCTTTACATGGCAAGAAGTTTCTTTTCACATAGCTATACTTTACAAACATTTTTATCCCATTAGCCTATTTTCCACTGGCAGTGGGACTAGCCCAAAAATAGCATCCCTGCTACGGCGCCGGCATCGCCAGCATCAGCCTGCATATGTAAACCTGTACCACAGAGGACACACGCACGCATTGTGGGACAGGGAGATGATATAGTCCCAACTGGGATAGTTTACGTTTTACAATGAGCACATTTATAACAACGGGCTGGAATGGACAGATTTGATTTGTGACCTATTTATACAGGGAGGTAATCTGGAATTAGTATAGGAAAAATATTACTGGTTTATAAATACCCCTATCTTGCCTTCGCTTCAAATCTCAGCCAGGAATGAAACATCTGCCAGCCTAAAATTAAACATCTGTGTTTTACGGTGAGGAAACTGGGACTGAAGGTTTAATGCCAAAAAAGGCCACAGGCTGCTTGTCCCCGGTGTGGGGCTTGGCTGCCTCCGGCTGTTCAGCATTACCGGTCCCCGTGCTGGGATGGGAGATGCTGATGCTGGCGGGCTCCCATCAGCACACAGTGGTGCCCCCAGCAGCAGGGCTGTGTGAAAAAGCAACAAAAAGCCAAAGGAAAATCTTATAGCAGCCTTCCAGTACCTAAAAGGGATGGCATCTGAAGAGATCTGGAGAGAAGCTCTTCCCTCTGAGGGTGCTGAGGCGCTGGCACAGGGTGCTCAGAGAAGCTGTGGCTGCCCCATCCCTGGCAGTGTTCAAGGCCAGGTTGGACACAGGGGCTTGGAGCAAGCTGCTCTAGTGGAAGATGTCCCTGCCCGTGAGGTTGGCTGAGATTTAAGGTCCTTTCCAACCCAAGCAGGTCACTGCTCCTGCAGTTAGAATCAGCTACTTTATTCCAGCTGTAATTATTTGGCGTCACGAGCTGTGATTTACAGTGCTGCAGCGTGACATTCCCAGGCTTGGGCCGGGATGCTGCACAGGCTGTGCCGGAGCTTCTCATTATGGATTCTGGGTTGTTTCTTGCCCTCTTTCCTTACTGTCAGGAATCAAGAGGCCAGGAGAGAAAACTATTCTCTCAGCTAATTACCACAACTATTCTATAATGGCTATTTTAGATGAATTTTTAATGAAGCATGCTCTTGTCAGTTCGAGATTTCATAACTTTCAAGTCCAGCCTTTACATTCCAGCCATTTGCTGCATAAAGATTTTTCCTCTCCCCTGCAAGCCAGCGCAGGAGGAGCAGGGAAGGAGGATGGACCCTTGTGCAACTTTGCTTGTGCCTGTCAAAACTGAATTAACCGCATCTGCTGAGCAGAGCTGACTGACAAGAACGAGGTTCAGTGCAGAGAAATGCCGAGCATCTGCAAGTCCTGCTGAAACCCACTTCAGATCAGGCCCACAACGCTGTAATTAACCAGGATAAAAATACTCTGCCTTTGTTTAATATTTTCTGGAGTTGTGCGTTCCTCAAATCAGATGCTAGAAACCTCATTAAGTCTCACCCGTGTCCTCAAGGCCCACATGTTCTCCACAACCAGACCTAGTTAGAGAATAAGGAGCCATTTTACCGCAATGCTCCCAGCTTGCCACAGCAGCAGGCAGGCATGGGGATGGCAGTGGTGACACTGCAGCCACCAAACACAGCCAGAAGCAAGTGGGAGCTGAGGTACCTTCTCCTACATCCCCCTACAAGCTGCCACCCTGTCTACCAACACCTAAACCTAACACTCCTCTCTGCCTGCGGACTAATTCTCTTATCTGCTGCTCTGCTGCTCTTTTCACAGGTCCAACTCTTGTCCTGATCCATAGTACCAGTGCCACCGCTGCAGGAGGCACATTGCTTAACAAGACCTCCTCCTCACTCCCTCTTCTGCCACCAAACCCTTGGCTAAGGTGATGATGTTCTTCTTGTCTCTCTGATCCTGGCTTTGGAGATTCAGCATGGCTTTGACTATAAAAAGCAGCAAACAAGGCAAGCGAAGAGCATCAGCCACCAGCATCCCAGCAACACACTCACCAGCATTAGCCCAGTCAGCGCTTCAGCTGGGGAATGAAGAACTGGAGAAAAAGGAGGAAAAAACCCAACAAAAAGCCTCTGAAATCCAGGGCTTCATCTGCTCTGCTCTTCTTTGGCTTTGTTTTTGTTTTTACAAACGGGCCTCTTGGAAACCTTGGCAATCACTATTTTAAAGGGCTCCCCCCTCCCCCAGGCCTTTGTAAGGCTGTCGGGATCTACATGCCAGGAGCAGGATTAGCTGGCTTCTCTCTTCCATCTTATGGTTTTATTATTCTGCACCTTTTGAGGGTACAGTTTATCCCCAGTAATTAAAACACAGTTAGCTCTACAAGTCCAAACCATAATGGAATAGCTTAGGTTTTATTGTTTTTAATCTCTTTTTTGTGTGCCCTCTTTTCCAGGAAGCCTGCTACTATAGTTGGCTTATTTAAAACAGGAAACATCCCTTGAAACATCTCGGTGCGGAAGAGGTATTTTAGCACAAATGTGGTATATCACAGCTTAACTGCACAGCCGGGCAGCACCATGCTTCCAACCTGCCTCCTCCCTGTGTGACCCCTGCCTTGGCATCCTGACGTGGTTCAAGTCTTCTCCCTACAGAAACCAAGCAGGAAAAATTAGTGCCTGGCACTGGCATCTCCAGCAACACTTGAGAAAGCTGCTCCTATGTTCACTTCTCCAACTGGGATGATTCCCACACCACAAGCATTAGGTACAGTAATAGCTGCTGCTGCACTGTCCTGGTCCTGCCCTCGCCTTTGGAATTTAGTTTGTTCTGTTACTGCATGAACTGGCCCCATGACAGGGAAGGGAAAAAATGTGTCCAAGGGTACAATCCCATTGCTCTGAGGAAGAACGCTGCGAGCCCCGGCCCTGAAGGCAAAGCCACATTACTCACTGCGTGCTCTACAGCACAGGGGAAGCACACAGAAAAACAGAAACAAAACCAGCATGTGGGAAACCAGCCTGATTTCTGTTTGGTCTGACTCTAACAGCAGCCAGGGCACGGGGCCCTGCTCCTGTCGGGTGGGAGACCATGGACCTTGTCCCCAACCCTGGTCCCACTCCTCCTCACCCACCTGGTACCAATCACTGTGACTGGAAGCACAGCAGAGAGAGCGCACGGGGTTCTGAGGCTCATTTTCTGCAACTGGCTCATCCATTTGTCTCAGCAGGTATTTCTAATATTAAAATGGTAACACTGCTACTAGTCTGCTTCCCTCCTTTTGCACGTGGCTTGGTAAAAATGCTTGGAAAATACTGGTTATCTGCTTGATCCCCGGCAGGTGACATGCCAAGGGGATGCTGGGCTCCTGCTCTCTGGGATGTGATGGGATAGTGAGTGGGATAAGCCTGTTTTCAGTAGTAGGGAAAGGCTGGCTTTAGGTAACAGAAAAGGTCACACTTGTCAAACGGCCTCCCTTGCTCAGGAAGAAATTCAAGCAGATTTAAGGAAACGCAGTCCAGCAGCTCTCCAACACACAAGTGAAATCGCTGCAAAATTAGCCCAGCACTTGCAACGCAGAACCATAGTGGGGAAAGCTACGGGGAAAGAAAGGTGAGAGGATGCTCCATGTGGCCAGCGCCAGCAGAAAGATGTCCCTCCCTGGGAATCACCCACGGATCAAAGCTGCTGCCACAAACACCTGCAGCCCTGACGGGGAGGCCACTGTGCTGAGGCTGAGCCACCACGTGGGATGCTGTGAGCTGCCTCCGTGCAGGATGCAGGCACGCCAGTGACCTAACTCGGCATCTCTGGTCCTGAGCCCCCAGCTCCAGACCCCAACCTTCCCCTGCTCCTCAGCAAGGTCTGAGCCTTGCCAGATGCCCAACGAAGCCTTCTCCTACATGGGAAGCCAGAGGGAAGGGGCCCCTTGCCCCTGTGCCACCCTGGGGCTAAGCCGGTAGCTCCTGGCTGAGCACCACCAAAGCGAAGCCACCTCCTCTAAGGCATGTCCAGGGACTTGCACTACCATCGCTTAACCACAGCTTCAAGAAGGGCAAGAGAGGGGTTTTGTTTAGTCCTGGGCATGGTGTTTCTAATGGGGAGCTAAAATAATACCAAGACCCCCCCTCAACTGCTTTTCCCTTTTTGACAGCGACGTGCGGGTCAAGGCTGGCAAAGGAAAGGGGGCGTCACTTCAAAGAGTGGGGATAAAAATCCTTTGTTTGTTCTTTTTGCAGGTATTCCTAATTAACAACATTCATGGAAATGATTCATTTGCTGTTTTCTCTCTCCCTCCAAATGTCCTGTGCTCACCAGTTAAAAAAAAATCTATTCTAAAAAGCCAGTGCAGAGAGAACATTCACCTCGCTGAAGACGTAACTCCCAGACCGACCTCCTAACCGCTGCTGGGCAAGGGCTGACATTCCCATCCCATAGATGACCATCCCTCTCAATGACCCACAGCCGGTGACCCAGTCACCACCATGGGATGGGTGTCACCACCGCATGGCTCAGGTAGCCACCAGGCACCTTGTCAGCAGCCTCAGCCAAAAAGGGCTAAACCCACTGTGGCAGATGATACAAAGAGCCTGGGACTTAGCCCATGAGTGATGGCATGGGAGAACCTGCCCATGCCATACCTGGACACCAGCACCAAGCCCACCACGTGCATCACTTTCTGCACAGTGCTACATGAATAAACAGAGCCCCAGAGACAAAAGCCTGATGAACAAGCCCAAAACTACCCACGCTGCCTGGAGAAGAACCAAGCAACCACTGAAGGAGGGCAGAAAACCGAGGAAGAGAGACTGTCCATTACCAGAGTAGCCTCCTGAGGACTTGATGTACATCTGCCCATACTGCTCCTCCACCATGGTGTCGTACGCCTCGTCATCTTCCTCATCCTCCTCGTTGTGGTAGGAGGTGGGGCTGTCAGTGGTGGGAATGCTGCTGGCGCCGGGGCTCGTCCGCTCCCCCTGTGAGTACTGGACCTGCTGGACGTTGGGGATGAGGGTGGCCAGGTTGGGCATCCCGTAGTAGGAGACGCGGGAGAGCTTCAGGGGACCTGTGTTGGTGCCACCACCAGCCCCATCGCGGGTGCCGGGCTCAAGAGGCCGCTTGCCGGGCAGGCCGGGCAGGGCAGCCGCCTGCAGCTCAAGGTTCTCGTGCTTGACACGCGTGAGGAGCGGGATAGGCATGGAAGGGGACATGACGTAGGGCGCCGAGGCCGACTGCAGCTGGTTGCAGGGGCTTTGTGGCTCTGAGCTGGGGTCTTCAATCATGGTGGTCTGAGAGTCACAGTGGGGAGAGCTGACCTTGAACATCAAGTCCGTCCCTTTCTCCACGATGTGCTGGATCTGCAGGAAGCCCGCCGTGTACATCACCACCAGCTGCTCACTCGCCGCCATGGTCAGCTTCCCGGTGTAGCAGAAGGAGAGGATCTGCTGGAAGCAAGCAGGGGGGACGGTACCCGGCAGCTCAAAGGCGTTTTTGCTGTTCCCACTGAACAAGTCTCGGAAGTAGAGGCTGCTGGCGGCCAGGACCGCCCGGTGAGCCTTGAAGGCTTGGCCCTTCACCACGATGGAGACATCACAGTACAGCCCCAGCAGCCGCTGCTCGTTCAGGCAGCCCAGAACGGTGTTCCCAAAGTTGGGAATCTCTATGTGCAACATCTGCGACATGGCTCAGGATCGGCTGGAGCTCCTCAGACATTCAATGCAGGAATATCCAAAGTAGGGCACATCTGAAAAAAGGGAGAAGGCAGGGAAAGAGGCAGAGCGTTTTTAGACAGTTCACCAAAGCAGGCAGGAGCGGAGGAACCCACCTCACCCGACATCAAAGGCTCAAAGCGAAGCCCCGAGAGCCGGGGCGGAAAAGCAACCGCTTATAGAAATTACTTATCAGTGTTTTCAAACAGCGTTGGAAATGCCATTGGTGGATGGCAAAGGAGATCCCCAAACCACCAGTATTTTCTGTAAGTTGTGGTCTGTTTAAATAAGCGCCACTGATTTATTCCCCTGGGGGGGTTTTACTTTATGCAGGAAAATCTGAACGGCAAAGGGAGAGGAGTGAGCAGTAGAGCAAAGCAAAGACAGCGAAGACAGACCTCAGGCAGCATTATATAAGAAACACAACAACCAGCAGCTATGTTGAAACTACAGAAAAGATATTTATAAAACAATGTGCCATTCTGCCTGAAATAAATGCAGGATTCTGCCCGAGTGACAGCTCCCAGGGAAAAGCACTTTGAAAAGCAATCTTGCCATTTGCACCAGAAAGAGGGAGCATTTCAACAGTTAAACCCCTTCTCAACAGATTTATCCTCCAACAAAACGAGGCTTATCTCCAAATTAAGCCAGATATTTGAGCCCCAATAAAACAAACCAACGTGCCGCGGCGAGATGAGCTGTCTTCTTATTTTCCTCCCCTAAATCCAAAGCGGGGCTGGGGGAGCCTCAGCTCAACCCCTCCTGCAGCCAGAGCCCCTGGCCCCCAGCACATTGCCCTGGCATCGAGGACCCTTCCCAGCAACCTCCCATGAAATGGGCTCAGGGTGAGGGCTCTGGCTTCGCATCCCACCGCGGCCGCTTCTGTGGCCGGCCGGTACCTTTTGGCCGTGGGGATAATTCCTCCTTTCACTGACCAAATGAAGCCTTGCCTTCGTGCACAAACCCTGTGGAGGTAGTGCGAGTGCAGCCCGCGCACTGAAACTCCAGCAAAGCAAATCACTGCGGATTCACTGACATGAACCGGAGCCCAAACCTCCCCGTCCCCTCCTCCCCACGCTCCATGTAAGAGTCCAGGAGATTTAAAACCCCATTTGGCTTCAACACTACTGAAGAAAAGCTACGGTTAACTAGTCCTGAGAGCTCGTAAGAAGAATATAAAGAAAAAAGAAGTTTATCTGAGAAAGATTACCCAGGAAAAAAAAAATCCATGAGAAGAAAATAATAACCCACAAAGAGCCGCTCTGTTCCCATTGCTGGGAGGAGAAAAATAAAAAGTCCTATCTGTAAGGCCACGGGATAACAGGAAGAAAAGGGAACGGACTCGGAGCCAATTTAATTGTATCTGCATGGTCAAAAAACCCTCCCGAGGGAGCGAGGAAGTTCCCAGTGCCCTCGAACGTACCTTCTGCAGCGCCCGTCCGTGTGCCGAGGGGCTCCGCGTCCCTCCGGGTCACCCACCGCACGCTGCGGCTCAGGGCAGGCACCGAACCCCACCAACTCTGGTATCAAACCCTGGGTTTGTATCTGCTGTAGCTCAAGCTTTTACCAAGTCAAATCTCCCCGGCAGCGCACAGCATCTAAATGAATAGGCCGGATGCAGATTAACATTCAGGCTGCTCTCTGCAATGAATAGAGCCCTTTGATTAGGGACCTGAAGTAAATGCCAGTTTCAAACCGAAGCTTTAAAAACAGAGAAATATCAGTGCCAGAGGAATGCTCTCAGTGTTGGTACAAGACAGACTTTTGATGAGTCACTGCAATGCAAACAAAGATGGCAGAAATACTGTACTGTATGCTGATGAAATGCTTAGTGGTGCCACGGCAACTGAGACAGGTTTTAAATTTATAGTGCAGTTTTGCATATGAATTACGCTGTAAACTGCCTCCCCTGCCATCTAGTACATCCAGAGTGTCAAAGCATTTAAACTATTCCAAACAGTCTGCAGAGCTGGCACTGCTGCTGGTTAACTCCTGCGGCCGGAGGAAGGCACAGGGCGGGGGCTGTGAGCATCCCCCTGCATCCCTTGTATCCCCCCAGCATCCCCTCAGCATTCCCCTGCATCCCACAGCAGGGGCTCCCCAAAACCACCCTCCCAAAAGGACAGCTTTGGGAATGCCCAAATCTGCTCCAAATAAAGGTGCTCCTTGGGCAGCCACAGTCCTGATTCCTGCCCCCCCCCCCTTCCGTCATCCCCCCCCCCCCCCTACCAGAAAACCTTTTAAAATCCGGAAAAATGTTTTCCCCTTTGGGAAAAGGTCTTTTAGTTTTTTGGTTACTCC
>WYDI02027698.1:7841-18480 GCA_009867235.2 Psittacus erithacus | reverse complement strand
GATGCTCCCACCCGTCCCATCCCATCCCATCCCATCCCATCCCATCCCATCCCATCCCATCCCATCCCATCCCAACCATCCTTCCCACTTTTGCTTCCCCCCCTCCAAGACTCCCAAGAAGAAGGTTCGTTATTGACAGCTCATGTTATTTCCAAAGTTATTGACCTTTTTAGCCAGACACTGCACTGGTAGGTCCCCCACACACCCAGCGTGGAACCCTGATTACCATCTCACAGCACCCAACTGGACTTTAAGCTACCACCCGCTGTGGCCTACTTAGAAGATGACCTGAAACTCAGCATCTATCTCTACCACCACAGCCCATGACTCATCTGCACTTCTCAATCTTAGAATTAAAGCCTCCAGAAATGGAGATTGTCATTGTCTGGAGTATATAAAGTGGCACTTGAGAGACTTAGCAAAACCAGCAGGGAAAATAAGATGCTGGGACTTCTGCAGGGGAAATTTTCAGAGCTGTGTGGCACCACCATGTATTAAACGTCAGGAACTGTGTCCTCAAGAACTGTCCCTTCTCTATATATTACAAACTCCCTAAAAATAAGAACAAATAACTTTATTTCAGGGTGATCAGTCTTAAAGCAGCGCTTTGGTTTACCAAACTGTCCTCCCAGCCAGTGGCTCCAACAGCCACTGCTGAGCCCAGACCTGCAGGGCCCCCTCAAGGAACACATCCAGCTTTCCTATAAAACTGTCTGGAGGAATTCCGTGAGTTGTGAGTCGGTGCAAGTCAAACCACTGTGAAATTCGTATAAGACTAAGGGAATTGGTGATTCAAGATCAGCAGTGATTCAGGATCCCTGAATGGTCTTTGGCAATACCTTTGTATGATGCTGTATGATGTTGGCCAGGTTGGATGGGGCTTGGAGCAAGCTGCTGTAGTGGAAGGTGTCCCTGCCCATGACAGGGGGTTGGAACTGGATGATCTTATGGTCTTTTCCAACCAAAACCATTCCATGATTCTATGATTCTATGTTCAACCACTTCTATGTTACCCACAGAACAGTTAACACATTCATACTGACGACTGATTACAACAGCATTGAGCTTCTCTCCCCATGTCCCTCTTGGGGAGGGTGTCTGTAGGGGGACAGGCTGGTGACCCAGGTGGGAATCTCAGTAACATTAAGCAGGAAATAAAGCCCAGCTCAGAGTTGAAGTTCTCTCCCATCCTCTTCCCAGCCCCTGGATCTGGGGTTTGTGCCCCCTGGGGTGGTTCCTACCTCCCCTGCACTTCTGCAGCTCCCCATAGCATTTCTCCCACTCCACATTCATATTTACTGAATGGGAAGATCTGTCTGTATGTTGTAGGTAAGGACTAGACTCTTCCACAGCTTGTCCAGCTGCAAGTCTTCTCGCCCTGCAAAATCCTGGAGGTGTTTATCAGGAATATACAGGCAGGGAGAATAAATCCCTTTATAATGCAAACCCGCATCCTGTGCTACAGTGGATGTCCTGGGAGACACATCTCCACCAGCTGCCCACCAGAAGCTGTCCCTGCTGTACCCAGTGCCCCTGGGCAGATGTCAGTTTGCCTTTTCCAGCATGTTCAGCACCGATGTGTACCTGGCACTGGTTTTATGTGCAACTGGTTGGAACAGCAAAGGCTTTTTCTCTTTAATGTGCTGCTACAGAAAGAATATTTCATTCTATGGCCATTCCTGGACATGGACAGTGAGATCGAGCACACCCTTTGCAAGTTTGCCACCACCACCAAGGTGAGTGGCGCAGTTGACACACTGGAGGGAAGGGATGGGATCCAGAGCGACCTGGACAGGCTGGAGAAGGTGGGACTGTTTGTACCTCATGGAGTTCAGTCCCCAGCACAAACACAGGCTGGGGGAGACTGGATGGAGCAGCCCTGAGGAGAAGGACTTGGGGGTGCTGAGTGAGGAGAGAAGCTCCCCATGACCTGGCTTCAGTGTGCTCTTGAGCTTAGAATCCCCCACCTTGTGCAGGGCTGCACCCCCAGAGCATGAGCAGCAGCTCAGGGAGGGGATTCTCCCCCTTTGCTGTGCTCTGGGGAGACCCCAGAATCATAGAATCTCGGACTGGTTTTGGCTGGGAGGGACCTTAAAGCTCCTCCAGCTCCAACCCCTGCCACGGGCAGGGACACCTTCCACTAGAGCAGCTTGCTCCAAGCCTCTGTGTCCAGCCTGGCCTTGAACACTGCCAGGGATGGGGCTGTTCCCAGGTCGTTGACCAGGTCCCGTTGGGGATGGTGGGTGCGCAGCCACCTCCCGCCGCCTCCCCGCGGGAAGCCCCCGAGACCCATTCGAAGCGAAGAGGACGGATCCCGCCTCGCGGTGGGTTTTGGCGTCTCCCCCGAGGCGCGGGGATGCCTCGGCCGCGGCGAGGATGCTCCAACCACGGGGCGCCCGTCGGGGAGGGACGGGGCGGGGCGGGACGGGACCGGGCGGCTCCGCTCCGCCCCGCATCGCACCGCGGGGAGGGCGCGGCCGCGACACGCCCCCTCCGCCCCTGCGCCGCTGCGGAGCGCAGCGCGGGCGCGGAGCTCAGCGCAGCGCCACGGAACGGATCAGGACGGAGCGGAGCGGGACCCGCCCCGCCGCCGCCTTTGTGTCCGGGCGCCGCCCTGTGCTCGGGGGCGGGCTCAGCGCGGCGGGGCCGGCGGGAGCCGCGGGCAGCCCTCGGCGGCGGCCCCGGACCGCGGCTTGGCCGCGCATGGACGCGCGCTCCCGCCTGCACCGTGAGTACCGCCGGGCCGGGATGGACCGGGAAGGGCGGAGGGGGGATGCTGGGGATGCTCCGCCGCCGCCCCCGGTGCGGGATACCGTCGGGCTGCGGGTCCGCGGATCCTCCGCCGAGGACAAAGGAGCGGCCGGCGCTGGGGCTCCCCGCGGTTGCAGCCCCCGCGCACGGACCGCGCTCGGTGCCGCCGCCTCCTCCGCTGTATTGCGCGATGGTTCCCTTCAACGTGCCCGGAGCGAGGCCCCGCGCTCAGCGCCGCTCCTGGGGATTCTGCGCCCTTTCCAGCGCCTGCGGCTCCCTCCTGGAGCGCCGCGGCTCAGGGGGGTGAGGGGCGGGGGGCAGCAGAACCGTTGCCGCCCCCTGCCAGCCCCGGGTCGAGCGCCCGGCCCCGCGTTGTGCGCCGGGCACTCGCGGTCCTGGGAGTCCCGGAGCGCGGGTACCAGCTCGTATCGCTCCCGGGGAGCTCGGAGGGACCTCTCTGAGCCCGGGCAGCGGTTGGGCTGCGGGAGACGGGTCCCGGGGCATCGATTCCCGCGTTGGGATCTCCCGGACCCATCTCCTGTCACCGGGGACAGAGGGGACAGCGGGTCCCCGGGGAGCAGAGGTACGGCTGGGTTTGAGCCTTATTTCTATGAGGCTGTGCTGGGGAAGGGTCGTGTCCGTGAAAGCACTGCTGGAAGTTCCTTGGGTTTTGGTGAAATTAAACCGATCCACATACTGGATGTTTCTGCCCATCGCTTCTCTTAAAGCCCTTCATTCTGGCTTTGCACACCTGTGGTTTCCAGCCAAACCCAGCCACGTGTGGTCCCCAGCATTGACCTCAGGTGTTGTGGGTAGTGATAACCCTCAGGAGTGGATGAGAGGCAGTTGAGGCATCTTCCTTATGGCTCCATGACGAGAGAAGTGACTTCATCTGGTGGGTTCTGCCGTTAGAGGCCGTCCGCTTGCCATGGCAACCTCCGCCCGGGTGCTGCAGCCACCGCTGGGAAGTAGCAAACGAGTTGTCAAATAGGAGCAGCTGATTCCAGAGCCTGCATCCTTAGAGATAAATTGTGCATCCTGGAAAACGTGACCTCCTTTTCCAGATTATTGCTGTTGCCTCAGGTTGTAGGTGTGGCAATGGGAAGGGAATTGGCCTCCTGGGGAGGTCGTGGGGTTTTCTGTTCATGAAAGGTTTCTTCCTTTCTCAAGCAGTGGTAATACTGTAACTGATTTGAAAACCATGTTAATTTAATGATCTTGCAGTCAGATGTCTTGATGTGAGCTTGATGTCCGTGTGAGCCTCAACATTTGCGGCTGTTTGATGTGTAAAACTTTGATAAAAGAGTATTTTTAATTTAATTCTTTTCTGCAATACAAATAATAGGAAATACTTAAAGCCCTAGGTTTACATCAGAGTGGTTTTGCAGTGGCTGGAGTGGCAGCAGCCACAGCCAGCTGCCCGCTGCTCCCGGTGGGAGCACACAGGGAGCTGCAGCTCGGAAGCAGGGGATGTATAAAGGCTTCTTAATAATGCCTTAAAAATGAGTGGAAGTTGTAGCTGCTTGCAGAACGGGATCTGCAAAGGCAGGCTGTCTGTTAGCTCTGGAATATCCCAAGGCAGCAGATGCGCATACTGCTAAAGCCACAAAACTTCAGAATCCATGAGGAATTAACAGCCCCCTGGGGTATCTCCATCTGTACCAAGCTTTGGTTGTGTGCGGTTGAAGCGGAGACGCTGGTGATGTGAGCATTGAACTTCACCACAGACCTGGAAAACTGGGATTAACTCCTACTGGAGTGGGGCCAGTGGATGCTCCTGAGGGAGCAGCCCCAGAACCCCATGTCCATTGAGCCACCCCAAGCTCTGCTCCATTCTCTGCCTGATGCCCAGTTCCACTGTGCCAGAGCTGCTGCCTGTGGGGCTGTTCAGAGCCTGGGATGGGAGCGGGGAGCGATGTGAGCAGAGGTTCTTCAGTGCCTCAGGAATGGTAAATTTAGGCTTCAGGTGCATGGGTAATGACAGCCCCTTCTCTGCCCTGCCAGTGGGTGAGGCGAGAGCAGCAGCTCCATCCCTGGGAGCCCTGGTCCTGGGTGGCCCTGCTGGGGCTTGGCTTGCTGTGGAGAGCTGGGAGTCAGACCAGGGAGCAGGAGGAAATGCTTTCCTTTGAGCAGGGCCCTGATCACAGGCACTCATCTGCAGGTCCATAGATCACTGTCGGGGAGCCCACACCAATGACCCTGTGACGTGCCAGGTAGAAACTGTCCCAGAAAGGCTCAGTGCTGCTTCATCCTGTAAATGAATGCTCCCGGTAGCTCTAAGCTGAGCACAGACCAAGCACCTCCATGTTGTATGAAACCCTATTTAAAGCTTTGCAAGAGCCACCACCATGTGTCCTTGGTTTTCAGCTCAGCTCTCTCTAATTTTAGCGTGGTTTCTGCAGGCTTTAATTTGCCGGCACGGCAGCTTGCATCAAACCCTGGGACAAGTCCTTCAGAACTGTAGCTGTTGGTCAGATCGGTTTCTTTTCCTGGGAATGCAGAGACATCCTTTGTGTTTTACTGTGTGTCTTCACTGGGCAGGTGTAGCGTGACCTGGCTAGAAGTTATGGAGGAGCCAAAGGATGGGAGACGTGATGGTTGGGAGGGAGAACACATTGGGTTAGGCTGGGCAGAACCTTGTGGGAGAGGTCTGGCAGCCCGGAGGAGAAGCTGCTGTGGGTGGTTGGTAGCTAAGTGCAAAATCAGGGAAGTAAACGAGCATAAAATCCAGACAGCTCGAGAGGTGCTTTGTTGAGGTGCGGTGTTTATGGATCAAGCTAGGGTGAATAAAAGAGGAGAGGAAGCCATGAGCTCAGGAGGAGAACATTCTTCATCCCTTGGTTCACCTGTATCCAAAGAGAATGAATACATGGCTGCAGGAGGAGCGTATGGGAGGAAAATGCCTTTTTTTATTGTTCTCCTTGAATGTTTTGCTGGGGAAAAGAGATGTAAATGAGAGCAAAGAAAACCTGAGGAGAGCAAGTTTAACCCTTTACAAGTGTAGGCGGGAGCGGGCAGGGAAGACGGGAATGTGTCTCGCTTGGGTGAAGGACAGCGACACTGTTGATTGAAATCCAATAAAGGGGATGTGTGGAATGCCGGAGGGTCTGCATGAGCTGTGTGAATTCCTGGGGATGGAAAGCAAACACTCGGCTTTATGCCATGTACCTTGTCAGTCGTTACTGGTGTTCAATGATGTGCTTAGGATGTAAAGACATCCCTGTGGAATCTTTGATGCTGGGTTTATCAAGGGAGTGTGATGTTTGGAAGACGTGACACGGGCTGTAAATAGAGCAATATTCCAGGTAGAAAACATGTATGGGAAGAGCATTTGGATACACAGGAATGCAAGGATCATGCTGTGTGGCACGGGGAGCAGCAAAGCAGAGTGTGCCCATTTGCTTGCTGCTGGTAGGACTTGTGGGCTGTGGGCACTGACCTCGAGTCACAGAGCTGATGCTCCATTCCCTGGAGAGCGCTGCTCCAAGGCGGGGAATTGGATGGAATTTAAAGCTCTGGGGTTGTTTCTCAGTGGCTGATGTTAAAATACTGCTCGGTTGGTGGCTCTGTTTTGGTACTTTCTAAATTCCCAGTTGACTTAGGGAAGATTGTGGAGCACAGGTGATGGCGTGCCAGGAGGAAGGTGGCATTCCAGAAGCTGCTCTGAAAGAAGCCCACGGTCCCAGTGGATGTATTCCTCACTCATGCTCTGTCTGCAGTTACACAAGAGGCCATCATCAGAGCCGTCCTTCCATTCTGCAGCGTGCATGGATTCATCCGTAACGGGTGTTGGGTCTTGATTGTGGTTGGAGGTGAACAGGCCCTGGTGGGACCTGAGCTGCGAGGCTGAGGATGTGCACTGAGGAGGCGAGAGGAGCTGTTGTCAGAGGCCTGGGTGCCTTTGGTGGCCGAGGGATGGAGCAGGTCCCAGTGGCAGAGCATGAGCCAGCAGCAGTAGCAGGGCCTGGAGCTCGGGCTCCAGCTCTTCCCAGGTCAAACCCCACCAATCCCTCCCCCTGCCTGCTTCTCCTGTGTCACCTTATTCCCCAATATACATAAACACTCTCAATTCAAACACCGTATGTTCTGTTTCCAGCACTGTGTTCCCATCTTCTCTTCACTGCTGTTCTCAGACCATGGAAGAGTCTTTCAGGCAGAGGCCCTTCACCCTGGTAGATGCTTTGTGAGATGTGTTAAGAGTAAGAATGAGCAGAAACAAGGGCTTGGACAAGCTGGAGGACCACTGAAAGGAGGGAAACATGGGGATGGTTCTGGAGCGATGCCTGGTGGCTGGGGGAGCTGATGATGAAGTGGATGAGGCTAGGGAGTGGAACACGACACAACATGAAGAGGCCTTTTGGTGCCTGATGGGCAGCTTTGCTTTATGAGACTAAAACCTGCTAAAGGTGTTGTTTGGTGTCAGAATCTTGTTGTACCTTGTGTTTGGTTTTGCCTCGGGTGTTAGATACGCTGATCCAGCCACATGGTGCGTGCGCTGGGTGTTTCCACCTGTGGGAATGCTGCAGCTTTGCTGTGGTTCCAATAACAATCCCTGCATCTGAAAGCCTGAGCACTAAATTGGTGCCTTTCAGCAGTTCTCTCATTACGTGAGACATTTTCTGTACTTAACAAATGGCTCTTATTCTTGCCAGCGCCTCAGCCCGGTGTTTTAGGCCCGTGGGTGTCAGGGAACAGAACATATTTCTGTGTCTGTGAATGTGATCCCACACGTTGTCTTTAAGTGGGAAACTGTTCACAGCCCTTACATGGCGAGGGATCTTTTCCCAAGCCCATCATGCTCTCTCCGGCAGCAATAATGCTGTGTTGTGTTCTGGTGCTCTGCAGGCTGGATACTGGTGATGAACCAGAAATAGGAAATGTTCCGTCTTCTTTTCCTGGCAAAAGTCACCTGCTCTGGCTTGTAATCCATTCAGGAATTGTTTCTAGAAGTGCTTGATGGCTTCCAGCAGCTAATCAGTGGGTAGGTGCCAAAATCAGAGATAGGAACCTGAGAGCAGCAAAGGTGCTGCTTCTACTGAGTGCTGAGCATCTCTTCTTCATCTTCACTGAGTTCGCACACTCCTCCTCACATGCAGCCACTTGGACAGCAGAGTTGCAGCCTCCTGCCCATGCAGGCAGCTAAGAGCTGTAGGGGAAGCGAAGGTGTCTGCGTGTCATGGCACAGGGACACGTTGCAGAATGGAAGGTGTCTGCGTGTCATGGCACAGGGACACGTTGCAGAATGATGTGCCATGATGCCAGAAGGTGTCCTGTGTGTTGTGCAGTGAGCTTTGTGAGGCACATGAGTTACCAGAGCACCTTGTGATGTTCTGAATGAACATCGGTGAGGGGCTGGTCACAAATTCATGAGCATGTGAAATAAAGGGTGAAGAGTCCTTCAGGGTGATGGAGGGGCACCTCAGATGGATTACCCTCAAACAGATTCTGTTGAGGAATGCTCATTTTTGCATTAGATATTCCTGCCCAGTGGCAGAACACCCCCAAATCCTCTTGGTTTGTAACAGAAAGGCTTTGTGATGCTCATGGTCATGCACAGGGGAGGAGGAAGAGGTGTGAGGCTTCACTCATGCTGGTTGCTGAGAAAGCCAGAGGTTGAGGCTGGAGGGATGGAGGATGGAAGGATGGATGAATGGATGGATGGTGGATGTGCTGCCGCTGGAGCTGGCAGGAGCTGTGCCATGGTCCCCCAGCAGTGCGGCACAGTGCCTTTGGAGGCTCTTTGCCATATGGATGTTTCAGTTCAAAGCCTGTGTGGTCACCCAACCGGGGTGTGAAGGGCACTCAGGTAGTGTGAGTGGGAGAGAGGGAGAGCATCCATGGGCATGGATGCTGCTACCTGTGGGTGAGCAGTGTCATCTCATGAGCTTTCACGACCACCCTTGTTTTGAGTAGCATGTGCGTTGGTCCCCTCCTGCATGGCAAGAAGGGAAGAAGGTGGCCTAGTGTGCAGGCATGGAGGAGTGAGGGTCTGTGGGGAGAGGAGCGAATCAGGTGGGTGCTGGGAAGCAGCTGGAGATGCAGCCTGAACAGGAGTCCGGGATCCTCCTGTACTTCCTGGGCTCATGGTCACATCCTGCATTGCTTTGGTAGCCTTTGCATACTTTCTTCCTTTGTTTATCTGTGCTTTGTCCTGTGACAGATTAGGAAGCACTGCTCCAAAGGCTCATCGTGCAGAATGTCCTGCACCTTTGTGTCCTTGGATAGCACTGGGTGCCTGCAGTGACTTCTGTCATAGGGCTTAGGGGGTCTACCAGATCCCATCTTCTGCTCTGATGCAGATGTGTCTGATGCACAGCACAGGGATGTACCTGCCTCTGGAGCCCTGTGGTGTCGCTTGTGTGGAAGCTGTCATCCCCTCCGGCTCTGAGCACAGCAGAGGTGCTGCTGTTGATTCAGACACACTCATTGCCTCATGAATTCAGGAGATGTTGTGGTCCTGTGTCTGGGCAGGAAGATGAATCATTACAGTGCGGGTATTTAGTTATGGTGGTATCAGTAGCATCCCAAGGTTTAATAATTTTCTTGGAAGCTCTACAGCTGTCAAACTTCATTTATTCACACAGGTGACAGGGTTAGTTTTTAAGGCAGGGTTCGAGTATCGAACCAAACTGGGTCCGAAATGCCATGAAAGTCTTTATGACTTTGAGTGTCCTCTTGGAGTGGCAGTCAAGTAGAACCATCCCTTGCTTTCTGAAGGGAAGAAGCAATGGGAGTTTTGAGATGAACTTCAATGGTTTTCTGAACATTTTTTACCAAATACTTAGCAGAAGAACAGTTTACATGAGAAATGCTAGGACATAGACATGTTCTGTTTGTAGTCATGTATTAATATGGTCTATATAACAATGCGGTTTGTGGTTTGTAAGTGTCACCTAGAACAGAGAATTTGGCTCAGAATTATCTCCAGGACAAAGACAGTCTTCATGGACTGTCCCAGACTTACACCCCGATGGGGAACAATGAGAACAAGCCTCAGTTAATCATATTATAGAACAGTCATAGAATCCCAGCCTGGTTTGGGTTGAAGGGACCTTAAAGCTCATCCAGTTCCAACCCCTGCCACAGGCAGGGACACCTTCCACTAGAGCAGCTTGCTCCAAGCCCCTGTGTCCAATCTGTTCACATGCACGTGTCTGTAGTTTTCCTATGGCCATCAAATAGGGTTTTCTTCCTTTGTTGCTCCATGGTTGCAGATGCTGCAGCATTTTTCTAAGGGCTTTTTCCCTGGTAAATCCATGTTTTTGGACTTCTGCAGAAGTATCTGTGAAAGTGGCCACACTAAAAGTGACCAGTGCCGTGCTGGCCTCTGGTAGCACATCACCTCTCAAATCCGGGCACAGAAAATCCTTTAGCATAAGTGTTCTGTGCATTTCCCAAGGCTCCCTCGTGTCCATGCATCACTCTGCCAGGGAAGGGCATTCCTTTTAATGGGATGTCATTAGCACTCTGCTGCTGAATGACTATTTCCATTTATAATGGCAACAATATGTTAACTTCCACAAGTTAAGAACTGAGATCCTGGAGTTGCCAGTCAGCGCGCGAGGGCTGCTGGCGCTCTATAATCATTGCTGCTATTCCTGGGTGGCCAGATTTAGCATAAATAGGTGTGA
Source organism: Psittacus erithacus (assembly GCA_009867235.2). NCBI lineage: Eukaryota > Metazoa > Chordata > Aves > Psittaciformes > Psittacidae > Psittacus > Psittacus erithacus. The sequence continues at coordinate 8,098 of WYDI02027698.1, read as the reverse complement.
TGCAAAGTGTCATTCCATATTTAGTCCTTGTCCAAGACATCTTAGTTTAGGGATGGTGCTTTTTACATAAAATGAATGAAGAAACTCAACCTGTATCCATGGGGAGGGTGGGGAAAATGAAACAGAACCCAACTGTATCATTTGCTTCTCTCCCCAGTTTTTCTTTAATTTACCTGACTTGCAGCAGCTCCGTGGCCTCCTCTGCACTCGCTCCAGCAGCTCCACGTCCCTCTTGTGCTGCTGCCCCAGAGCTGGAT
>WYDI02027695.1:0-10094 GCA_009867235.2 Psittacus erithacus | reverse complement strand
GTTATACCTTAGTTACTGGACTGTTCTTATCTCAACCTGTGGGAGTTGTATTCTTTTGATTCTCCTCCCCATCTCTCCGGGAGCTGAGGGAGGAAGTGGGGGGAGTGAGTGAGAGACTGCGTGGCTGATTTACGGCTTGGCTTAAACCATGACGGTACCCAAAGAAGAAAGTGCAGGGCTTTTGTCTCTGAGGACTAAAGGCTGAGTCCAACATCTCTTACTGCAAAGCTGACAGTTTCTATGTGGCCATTGTGAGAGATTATCATAATGGAGACATGCAGTGGTTTGATTTATAGCTCTTTAAGCTGCTCTTACTAAACTGATGTGAAAGGCTGATGTGCTGGTTTTATTTTTATTTTTTTTATTTTTTATATTTTAAATTATTATTTTTATTCCCACCCCAATCTGCTTTCTGTTAGCTTTTGTCAGCTGAGGCAAGTGTAATTTACAAGCTGAAATCTGTTGTTTCGTCATCAGTGTTCACAGTGTGGCGAAATATGTGGTGTGCTTGCAACCACAGTCAATTATGATATGGAGATAAGGTTGCAGAAGTCTGAGGGGAGAAAGGGTTTTGTAAAAAAGCCCTTATTTTTCGTGTTCTGTGTATAAACTTAAATTTCAAGTAAGTCTTGTATGTAACTAAGGAGTCTGGAATTTAATAATGATCGTGGAGCTAGTTTTATTACTTTGACTTTTGAAGGGATTTAGTAACACCAGGTCTACAAGAAAAATTCTTGTAATAGGTTTATGTTTATAGATTTATAGGCTAATGGATTTGCTTTCACTGTTTCTCTTGTATATCTAGGTTCCTCGGATAATGACTTCCTTTCTCTTGTACTGAGAGAGTTCTTTGTTCACGGGAATTGTTTTCCATTTGCACTAAATAGAGAAAAAAGGTCAAAGTCCCACTCAAAGCTTAATTTCTCTGTGTTTTGATAATGTACTTATTTTTGCTTAAGCTAATCAGCTTTTTCCAATTCAAAAGAATGAGAGAACCATGGACTATTGCAATCTCCAAAGGAATTCTTCTATTTAATTTTTTTGTATTTGTCACAGCATGTCTCAGTTCCTTTTACCTGCTTTTTGTTACGTTGGCAAGTTGTCTTTTCACAAAAACCTTATTAGCTCATTTTCTTAATTGCTTCTATTTAAATCCTTTTAGTTCTTTGAATTGTGAAGAGCTGGTTAAGATTTGGGTTCTTCAGGGATCCTCAGAATAATCTAAGATAGTTTGTTAATCTGCTTGATTAACAACTGTTAGCATCAAATTAGAATCTAAATAGTTGTTTCCATCACTACCCATGTTCCTGTCACATTTAATAAGCTCAAAATCCCTTTTTTACCATTCTTGACTGTAAAGAAAGCATGTAAAAAATGTCCTTTTAGGAACAACCGTGTGGCTTCAATTGGACAACTTAGTTTATAAACAGTGAAGAGAGTAGCATTCCACAGAGCATATGTAATAAATGAGGATTCTTTGTTTATGAAAGGGTTTTAAAATCAGATTAACAGTTTGCTCACAGCTTGTTTGAAAATAAGATTTTATTGTTAGAGAATCCTAAATGCTTTGTTTGGAATGTTTCAAGTTCTCATTCTTGATTGTTAATTTTTTAAAAATAATTTTTTACTAGTAGTTGTTTTTTACATCATGGGATTTGTCCACTGTCACTTACAGTGTTCCTACAGAAGTTAAAAAAGTTGGCTTTGAGGATTTCTTTGGTAGAATAATATCTGTCCGTGGAAAAATTTGTGGGCCACAGAGAACACTCATGAATGATTTATTCTTTGGCTAAATGAATGAGGTTTCAATTTGAAAATACTTGTAAGAAGAAATTTGACTGAGCTTTTAAAGATGTGAGGTCTTTGTGTGCTAGTATTATAGCTACCTTATACTTTACAACTCTTTCCATTTGTTTTAATTCCCTAATTGTTAACCATACTGGATCCTGCCAAAGCTTTCTTATTCCCAGGCCTGATTCCCAAAGCTAGACCTGTGCCACCTTCCGATACTGGTATGGGTGTTCATGCCATTTATTCCAGGCCTGAGATAAAGCAGCCTCTCTATGGAAGGAAGGTGACTGCTGGCCGTACACTGCCATGTGGAGTTGATATGTAGCTTTTGCCTCTCACAGGCAATTGCCAAAGTTTGGAAGCAAAAAGATAATTTGGAGGCCATATTTGCTGTATAACTTTGAACCTGGCTGATGAGGATTTGTCACTGCTTACTGCTCTGTTGAGTGAGGGGATATGCATGGCTGTTATTCTAAACTTAACCCACCGAACACTTGTAAGGGACAGGGTTGTGTTCTGCATTATGGAATACAGGAACATGTTACTGTTGCTACAATGAGTTTTCTTATGGCCTGGGTGGTTGACAGACAGGCTTTATTTTGTCTCTAGAACTGTATTATTTTGTGCATTTTAACGATACAGGTTAATTAATAGGTCAGCTTGCTTACCTATTTTAAAGAAATGATCTTTCACTTACCTGCTTACATAAACACTTTCAAAGAGGAAAATGCCATCTTACAGTAGATTGCAGGATTTGCACCGCAAGTGATTGTGCAGAGGCTTTGTTGAAAGAGTCAGTTCTAATAAAAACTTCTATTATACTTGGCATACTGTTATTTTATTCACACTTATTAAAATGCATGGATTATTATTAAGTGTACTCATTGTTTATGACAACTAAGAACTTTCTCTTTCCTTTTTCTTCCCATCCCACTTTGTTTCCTGATTTAGGTCATAGTGTGAGGAATATTCAAGCCTTTTCAGTCCTCCAGAATGCATTTTTGAGAGCAAAAACCAGCTATCTAGCACAAATCATCCTTGATGCCATCACAAATATTTATATGGCTGACAACGCCAACTACTTCATTTTGGAATCGCAACACACATTGTCTCAGTTTGCAGAGAAAATCCCTAAACTTCCAGAAGTGCAGACCAAATACTTCGAAATGCTGGAATTTGTTGTCTTCAGTTTGAACTACATACCCTGTAAGGAACTAATCAGTGTGAGCATCCTTTTAAAATCCAGCGCTTCTTTTCAGTGTAGCATCATTGCCATGAAGACACTCCTTAAGTTCACCCGTCATGACTACATATTCAAGGATGTCTTCAGGGAAGTGGGACTTCTGGAGGTGATGGTAAATCTTCTTCATAAATATGCAGCTCTTCTGAAAGATCCCACTCAGGCAGTGACTGATCAAGGTAGTGTGTACTTTTCTATTTTACTAAAAAGTATCTCTTTTATTGGCTGCGAATGGTGGAGGCTAGCACTTAAGAGGAGGAAGGAGAGAGTCTAAACATGTATCTCAAGGGCTAAGTTCTGCTGGGCGCTGCTGTGCCATCTTTAAAGCTCATTGGAGTTGCTTCTCTTTTAAAGTCCTGCGAGAATCATAGAATAGTTAGGGTTGGAAAGAGCCTTAAGATCATTAAGTTCCAATGCCCCTGCCATGGACAGAGACTCCTCATACTAAACCATGCCACCCAAGGCTCTGTCCAACCCAGCCTTGAACACCGCCAGGGATGGAGCATTCACAGCTTCCTTGGGCAACCCATTCCAGTGCCTCACCACCCTCACAGTAAAGAGAAGCTCAAGACAAGCTTCAGTGAAAGATGCTGTATGAATGCAAAATTGTAGGAGTTCATATTTTCCTTTTTAAATGTTGTGTTTGTTTTGTTTTGTTTTGTTTTTTTCCACTGTATATGCTTAATATTTGTTACTTAACATGAAAAGTGCAAGTGAAGGAGCAATACATATGTAGTATTGGTACTCTTCCTTATAAAAAGTACTTGTGCGCTTCATTGTGTTTAGCTGTGGCTTTGAAAAAATACTGTAGAGTGTGTATCTGAGCTCTTAGTAGGAGCATGTATTCAAGTTTGCAGATTTTTTTTAGAAGTTGGGTCTAAGATTTTCTAAGAGTGTTTGTAAACCAAGAAAAATTTCAAAAAAATTAGTTATCCTCAGAGTTTAACATCTCAGAGGCTACATAGCTGCTAAGCCTGCAAAGCAGGTGCTGCCAAGTGCCCTGCGTGCATGCATACACACACAGAGAATTATTTTTTACATTCTTTATTCAGACTGCAGTCAAGTTAGTGTGCGTCATGACACTTATTTTTTTAATTGTAGTTGATGGATGTTTCGCCTGGTTTTATCACCTGAAGGTTCATTAGTGAGTGGTAGCAGTTGACTTTAGGGTTAGAAAGCTTTGTTGCCAGGAACCCCATTGAAAAGGACATCAATTCTCACTTAAAATTTAATGAACCAAGTTGTCACCTCATTAGAGTGCTGCCTGGTGCGCGTGCCCTTGTGTTGTGGCTTGCTTCTTATTAAAGTAATTAAAAAGAAAAAGTTAAAAAGAAAAAGTTACTCTGTGTTTAAGATGCAACTTGCAGTGTTGGTGCGTCTGTTGCACCTGTTGAATCATCAGCACGTTTACTGTAATTATGTGAATGCAGTTTTGTGCTTTTGTGTGGAATTTCATTTCTAAAGTACTGAATGCTGAACAAGAAGAGATCCTGTTAAGTCTTCAAAGATTGTATGTTTTTCTGGCTTCAAGAAAACAGTTGAGGATGTCAAACCACATACAGCTACAGTGTCAGACACTGAGCTCCCAGTGCTCAGAAGCTTCTGTTTAAGTTCTTGTCTTTGAATTGTTTGAAAAGTTAATTTATATAGTTAAGGTTTCCCAGGAACTCATGTGTAGATTAAATCTTAATTTGCTTTGGAATATGGTTAGGCTGCATGTTCTCTGGGGAAGCAAGTGGAATGAAAGTTTTTGTGAAAAGTATCAAGAAGCATCTTAGAGTGATTTTAACCATTGCTTTGGCTTCTGAAATGATTTTTAGTGGATCCAAGAAACAGTTCATTTGAGGACCAAAAGCAGCTGGCTTTATTGGTTATGGAGACTTTGACAGTACTACTTCAAGGATCAAATACAAATGCAGGTGAGTAGAGAGACTGCTGTAAAATAATTTATAAAAAGTAACTTTTGCTTGAACGCAAAGTAGTCTTGACTTTCTGCCTTCAGACAAGTAGACAAACACACTGAAATGCACTTTTTCTCTTGCCAGATTTTTCCAGAAAACAGAATAGGCAGCATAAACTAGAGTGCATAAAATAAAGGAGTGCAAGATAGTGTTCCTTTTTAACTTGAGTTTCTTTGCTATCGTTCACTTGAATGCAACCACCACACCCCATCATGCTCCAACAATACTACAGTAATTTGTAGTAGGGCTTGTAACACAGGTAGTATATTGAAAAATTTAAGTCTATAATTAGAGATGTAGTTTGCTGTTCACAATGTCGCATCTATTTAAATGTGATTAATAATGCTTGGTCTTTAATGAAAGATGGATTTACATTTTTAAAGGCATATTCCCAGTGAGTATGTCTAAATAGGGCTCTGAGTGTCCTTTTCTAAATCAAGCAGGTTTATATTATGCTTCATTAGCCAAGAATTAGTGACATTGAAATAGGTAGTATGTGTATCTCATATTAGTAAAAGCTGTCTCTGAGAGCTTGAAATTGCAGATTGAGAAAGGATGATAACTATTTTTAAATCCTTTTTGTCTGTTCCATTAGACAAAGACCTTGGAGGTCATGAAACATCCTTATTTCTGCAGGGGTTTTTTTTTCCTTTTTTTCAGTTCTGACTGGTTATTTTCTCACTTCCAGGTTTTTGGGTTTGTTTTTTTTGTTTTGTTTTCATTTAAGTAGGAGAAGCTACCATCTGAGAAATGTTTTAAGAATGAAGTCCTGAAAATTGTCCGGCTTGGTTGACAGCTCGCTCTTTAAATATTAGCTCCTGGCCTAATGGCATAAAGCTTGTAATGTTTTGTTGTTTGTTTGGTTTTTTTTGTTTGGCTGGTTTTTTAATTATTATTTTTATTTTTTTTCTTTTCTAGTTTTGCCTAGGCAAATTTTTCTATTTAAATTCAAGCCCAGTGTCAGAGTTGTCTGTGCCATTTCACTGTTGTGCTTGTTTTCAAATGCTGTTGTGTTTCAGCTTGTGGTTTCAAACCACTTTCAAAGATGGCTTTTGAGTTTTGCCTACTGAGCGTTTGCAGCATCTGTGAGCTTGGCTCTGTCGATGTACTTAATAATTAAGATCTTCATTCCACCAGGAAACATGTTATGGCACTCAAGATAAACCCCAGTTGCATGTCCTAAGTCAAAATAGAAAGGCATTGCAGCAAAGCAGAGGTTACTCCAAGCTGATGTTTCAGTTAGTTATACATTCAGTCTGTCATAACTGCATTTAGACTATTTTGTCAAGTTGCTTATAAGAAAGCTGTAGATGACGCTGCCAGAAGCTTTGCTGAAGTGAGATGTGTTTCCTTTCTCACTTCCCTTTTGTCCACAGAGCTATGTCTCCTGTCAGTGGAAAGGAAAAAACCCATGATCTTTGATTTACTAGATGAATCTCTTTAGTGATAAATGAAGAAGCCAGTGAATTAGGCTGAAATAAGGTTTCAGAGGGGAGTTGTTATAAATTACAGATGAATTGTTGTAATCAGTTAGTCACACATCATTAAGTTTTGGTTTGTTTGGTACATAAGGAGAAATTAGGAAAAAATACCAAACCCAAACAAAAAAACCCCTCAGGATTGTTTGATTTCTAAGGATGAATAAGAGCTGGTGGTGTAAGTATATGACGATAGCATCTCTGAAGGACTGGGACTACCTCATATGTTAGAAGCGGCAGGTCTTTGTCCGTAGGACTGGACTGTATGCACCTGTGTGGTATAAGGATCTGTGGTACCTGAGCCTTGCTCCTGTGAGGTATGAATTGTGATCTGAACTCACCTGACTTGTGAGAAATCCTTGGCTTCTATTAAACAGTAAGAAGCTTGAAGCAGCTATCAGTACCTCATTGCTACTTCTCACTGCCAAGTTAATCTCCAAGTATCCACCAGAGAAACAAAGAGGGTAGCGTAAAATGCATCACAGCTCTGGGATGATGCCACAGATGTTGTTTCTGAGGATTCCTGGAAAGTTCGAGGGTCTCATTTCATCAGTAGCTCTCCAAGTTGAGGAGTATGACGGAATGGTACAGGAGGAGTTAAGAAACCATTTCTCAAAGACGTTGCGTTTGCTCTCTGTGCAGCATGACTGGGATGTGAGCCCAGTGGCACTCTCTCCAGAAGCCAGTAGAGGTTTTAGGTCATCACAGAGGCATAAATAGGCATTGTGCAGAATTGCAGTGATTCATACCACACTCAAAGCTTGGTTTCTGATCCTAAACTGGTATCTCTGATAAGGTTTTCTGAATATTGCTTAACTGATAAGCAAATTTCAAAGAAGAAATTTGAGTGTCCAGACCAAGACTGGACTGGATAGTTGGGAATCTAGACCGAGAGTGGGAGAAGCATAAAAAGTTATCTCAATCTCTCTTAAAATAGGACACTTGACCCCTAAGGACATGCACTTTGCCTGTAAAGGGATACGAACAATTTAACTGTCTCAGGGTCTGAAGCCTCTCCTTTTGCCTTGCCTAAGTCCATAGCTCATCCAAAGAATGTCAGAGAAAGCAGGAGGCAGGAAACTGGAAATGGGTAGTAAGACTGAGGTTTGTGTGTGTACATTAGAGAGAATAAACATTGTCCTGACTAGCTTGTTAATCCCAAACTTGGTCATTTAAACTGCTCTTTTGTTTATGGTCACAAGGAAAATGACTCCTTTGTTGCTGTAATGCAGTATTGATCCATTTCCCTACTCTATTTTAATCTTCAGTAATTAACATAGGCGCTACATTAACAATTAACAATTAATTTAGGTGCTGATGCTACTAAAAACATTACATATGCCATATACTAGTTTGGTTTTTATGATGTTTTCAGAATCAATTTTCATTTTATTTTCAGTTAATGTTGCACATGTGTTCTTCTAAGTATCCAGTTAGCTTGAGAACTATTATTTTACTTAAGCTTTATTTCTACAAAGCCAGGTCTTGCCACTAGAAAACTGCAGAATCTTACGCATCTTGTGGGTAGACCAACTCACTTCTCAACCAACGCTCCTAGTTTTCTCATCTTGTTCAGAAGCAGTCTAGTTATGTTTTTGGCAATGAACTAAATTTAATATAAGCATTATCCTTAACTAAAACAGCATCTTGTCTTCACTAAACATGGTGGGTTTCATGTTTTTCTTTATTTTGTCTTGTGACTCTCTGAGCTCTAGCATGAAAAGAATAGCTAATGTTGGAGTAACAGAATTAAAGGAAATTCTTGGAACTGATTTGTATCCTTGTACTCAGCACCTTTAGTGAAAAATATTGTCAGAAGAATATTTTTCAAGTTCTATTCTTATTTGTGGTAGGAGAGGAAAAATAGTTGTAAGTCCTTAAGCATCCATAGGTCTAAACCCCAGTCATTCAACCTGTACAAACTAAAATAAACACCTTTCATGTTTTGTTGTCATTATTTGTTACTGATTGCATTTTTTTATACTTCTTATGTGCTTATCCTCACCCCTCTCTTTCTGAGTAGGTATTTTCAGGGAGTTTGGTGGTGCGAGATGCGTGCACAACATAGTCAAGTATCCTCAGTGCCGACAGCATGCCCTGATGATCATCCAGCAGTTGGTGTTATCACCTAGTGGAGAAGATGATATGGGCACTTTGTTGGGACTGATGCACTCCGCTCCACCTACAGAATTGCAGCTGAAAACGGACATTTTAAGGGTAAATGAAGTAGTGCTGATGACTCTTTCTCTTAAGCCACTGTTTTAGAAAAGAAAACACTGAGAAGGGCATTGGATTACATGGATAGTATTTAGCTACTGATTGTAGACTGTCTGCGGAGCTGAAATTTCATGCATGGTTTTTATTTTCTTCCATCTGTCCATGGCAGGTTTCAGAATCAGAGATGAAGGCTAGCAAGTATGTATGTTTAGCATCATTGCTTGTAATCAGCCTCAGTGGATAGGAAATGAGGTTCTACAGTTATGATAATAATCTATGGTAGAGAATTATTTAGTTAAAAAAAACGAGAATACATGAGGGGGTGAGAAAACAACCATGTAACACGTAAGTTGATTTTCAATGCAGGCTTGCATTTTCCTGTAGCAGGATTACTTTATTTTACCAGTTTGCTATTTCTAAATGTTGAATTAATTTATGTAAATGTAAATGTAATGACCATAGCAGAAGATAAAGCCAAAGAACTTTCTTGCTTCAGCAAAACAGTGGAAGATGAGAAAGTAAGGCTGTGAGTGGAGAAGGGAGAAGGCTATCATCTGTATTCTGTCATATAAGGTCTTTTGGCTGCTAATCTAGACCCATAAATTCTTCTCGGAATAGCTAATGTTATTTTTGTAAATTGACATACTTTTATTTTAGGGTAAAAAAGCTGAAGCAAGTAGCATTAAGTAAATGAGTCTTTTGGAGATAACTCTTGAGACATCTAAGTTCATCTCTGTTCAAAGGAGCTGTAATATTTCTCTGGCAGATGAGTAACAATATTATTCCAAAAGACAGAAAGGAAAGTATTACAATGATTCATTTGACATGTTTTGTCTCTCAAGGTCTTCAGGGGTTTCTTGAGCATGTCTCATTCATGGTACTTTAGGGGAGAGAAAGAATATTGCAGTTCCCCAGCAGATTCAATATCCAAAGTCAGGTTTCTGTCCTTCATCTGACCTGTTGTATTTGTCTTCCATTGGTGCTGTTTTCAGAAGTTTCGGTTATGGGACTGACAACCCAGAATGGTGCTGTGGTGTGTCTCTTACTGTTTATCCAGGTTTGACAGGAAATGAGATACTGCCTTCAAAGGAATAATAGTCTGACTGTTTTGCTACCCATCTTCTGAGTACATAAATAAACCCAAACATGATTCTGAAGAAGTAAACTTCTGGGGATGGAGGATGACCCCTAGCCTATTTTTCTTTATCAGTAATGTTTTTCTGCTGTTTGTGTCCTACATAGATTCATAGAATAGTTAGGGTTGGAAAGGACCTTAAGATCATCTAGTTCCAACCCCACTGCCATGGGCAGGGGTACCTCACGCTAAACAATGTCACCCAAGGCTCTGTCCAACCTGGCCTTGAACACCGCCAGGGATGGAGCATTCACAACTTCCCTGGCCAACCC
>WYDI02027694.1:0-28118 GCA_009867235.2 Psittacus erithacus | reverse complement strand
ATCCCTGGTGGTGTTCAAGGCCAGGTTGGACAAAGCCTTGGGTGACATGGTTTAGTGTGAAGTGTCCCTGCCCATGGCAGGTGGGCTGGAACTAGATGATCTTAAAGTCCTTTCCAACCCTAACGATTCTATGATTCTATGAGTATTGCTCCCTGACCATATAATGACTAAGCACAAGACATGCCTTCTGCTTTAGCACTATGACTATCTAAAGTAGCTGAGGTTTGCTTAGGATTTAAGTTTTGAGCCCAATTTTCTGTAAACCCCATGAGGCAAGGTCTAGAAGCTTAAACATGTTTTCCAGGCCCCAGAAAACATAGAATAGCATCACAAAAATACTGTAGTTAGAAGTTGTTTTGATGATGCCATTTCTTAAAGCATTTTAACATTTGTATTTACCATAATTGAAAGTCTCTCCTAACAGACAATCTGCAAAGCTTTACTAGAGAGTCTTGAGAGAGCACTCCGTGAGCTGATGCTCCTTTCTCTGCAAGCTCATGAAAGGCAAGTTCTTGAACTCCTAGAAAGCCACCTTTGTGTTCACAAGCAAAATATTATTAGTCAAAACTTTTGCCACCCAGAACCTTTTCTGAGTCCAAAATGGCCCTCATCTTTAGCATGGATGGATCCCACACCAGCTCACTTGGCTGCATTACAATCACCTTCACTGGACACCTCAGCGCCACATTTTTCAAGCAGTACTATCTCTCATTTGTGTTTGTAACTAAGTGCCTATCACAGAAGGGCTCTAATTTTAAGTTGCTTGGTCTTACAAAAGCTCCTGCAACAGCCAAAGTTATTTTGATCATAAGTTCACTGGCATCATTCAGAAGCTGCTGGCAAGAGAAGTTAAGGAGTTGAGAGGGATCAACTTTGTCTAAATTATCTCAAGATTTGTGTAATATGGACTCAGAATTTCACTATCTTGAACACAGCTAATAATACATTTACAGCAAGGAGCCAGACCAGCTTGAGCAAGCATTAGGTGAGGCTGTAACAGCATGGGTTTCCTCCTTCTGGGCAACACTGGCTAGTTTCTAGCTTCTAGAAAACTTTCAAGGAACCATTTAAGGATTTATCTGGTTTCACAGTTCAGCTACTCATTCCTGTGAGTTTCACTTTCTTTCCACTATCATGCATCTTGGAAGTACTTGGAAGCTAGCGTTTTTCTTTCCTCATCTTCCCTGCTCTCAAACACACACACTGATCACATGCAGATGAAGTTGCTTAGCATGGAAACAGTCATACAACTCAACTTTCTAACTCAAGAGCTGCCATCTTCCAGAATGAACCCTTCATCTGACCAGAACTGTCTGTGTTAGGCAACACTTTAAAGCAAAGATACAAAAGTGGCTTTTTTTTTTTTTTACCAAGGCCCCGGACTCACAAGTTGGAATTTTCTGTCTATTATCCATCTACAGTAAACAACAGGAGACTAAAGGAAGCATCAAGCAATTATAGCACAGAGGTCTGTCTGCCTCAAGGCAGATGAATCTTACTAATGGTAACTCTTATCTGCACAGAAGACCTGTACCCTCCTGTTATAGCTGAAGTTCACTGCTGCTATTTTTGATCCTGAAGGCAACATACAGCATTACCCTGGTCCAGGAGAGCTGAAGCCAATGCCTTCTTGAGATCTAGATAAAGTTAACCAGTACACCTTAGCAGAGGTTGAGTCAGGACATGAGATTAAGGACAGGCTGTCTTAAAGCCTGGCTGATTGTGCTCTGCCAAAAGAGACATGATACAAATCACAGTTAATGTCATTTCATTTTTCCATCTGTTACACTGGATTTTAAGACCAAACTTTTTATACCAGATCAAATGAAACACATCAGAAGTTCTAAAGATGGGCACTATCAACCAGTCACTTTGACCACCTAATAAACATAATTTACTGAAAACAAAAACAAAAAAACCCAACCCTAGCCTGCCTCAAGTTAAACATTTAACTTGGACAGGTTTTAATCTATTTACCCAATATAGTTCCATAGTCTTTTTCTGTAGAAATTTTCTACTTCCAGATGCCAAGAAAAGGAAGTAATACAATCTGAGCACAGTTTAGCTTTTTCTCATTTGCACACTTTAGTCAAAGAGCTGACTATTTTGCATTCTTCTCACATTACCTTTGAAATCAAAGAGAGGATTGAAAATGCAGGAAAAGAAAATTTCAAGCAGTTAAACATTACAACTTAAAACAGTAATATGTAAAGGACAGCAGTGTTCTTTCTCACTGACACACTGTACTTAGCATATACATTCAAATCCAGAGTCTTTGGGTGACAGTGAAGAATGTGTAAGAAACATAACATCATTATTCCATAACCACAGATAAGGAACCAACTCCAAGGAATCCAAAACAAAGGCCTTCAGTGGAGCTCCTTCTCAGATGACTAAGACATGCAGAACACCTGTATACAAACCAAATCTTTTCAGCAGCCTACTTCCATTCTAGGGACAAAAAGCCCCATCGAGGCTGATCTCACAGTCACAGTATGGCACTGACACCATCAAAATTAATCCAGAAGCACTCCTGCATATCTTTAGTCTGTCTGTAACACAGAACAGCCAGTTCAAAGGAACTTTGAATTCAAAGTATAACATTGTGTTAAACAAGTTATTTTTAACTGGCTACCTAGAAGCAACCAAAGTCTAAGATTTGAGCCCCTTGCAAGAGATCAGCCTGGACAAAAAAATTTTCATGAGGAAGACTCCTACAATCTCTACTCTTCCATATTCTCACAGGCCTGCTTCTATTTCCACCTACAGATTTTCTCAAATGGGAGATATTCCAGGAACACCAGAGACTATAATCAAGTTGTCAGACATGAAACTGCATGAACATGCATGCAGAAGCAGGTGGAAGGAAGGGAACAAGATCAAAGTCAGGCACTCCCTTTCCCTCCCTGGGAAAAAAAGGTAAGAGACGAAGCTCCACGCTGTTCCTGTTCCATATCTCTGCTGTTTCCCCACTTTAAAAGATTTCAGTCATCAAAATAGCTTACAGCACAAACCATATCCAATACATCCCAAAAGAGTTGACTTCCACAAGACTTCTTGTAGATAGGAACAAGTGTTCACCTAGATCCTATGATAACATACAGGGCCACTGTGGTCTGGGGGTGTATTTTGAGGTGGATTGCTTTGTTCTTTTGTTTGTTATTTTACACAACAGCACACAAAGTGTCAGTGACACCCTTTGCCAAGGAAATGGCACACCAACAGAGTAGATTCAGGGGATGACTAGTAGCTTGAAAATAAGTTTCACATCAAAGTCTGACTTATTACTAACTATTAAGTTTCTTTAGGACAACATCTACTTTAAAGTGAACATCGTCACCCATAAACTAAAAAGATTAAAAAAAAGATAGCATTATGATCTGCTGTGAGTAGCAGATTTATGTCTTGTCTGTTGGAGATCAACACAGAAGCCACTCAAAAGAGGGCTACCTACCACATTTGTGGTTAGATTCCTCATGTATGTTCTTACACAGAGCAGAAACAATGACACAAGTTACAGAGCACTACAGCTAAGGAAACACAGGTTTCCTGTAATTCATGTCTTGATTCTCAGGTGCCTAGATATAGCTTTTCCCTTACTAAGAATATACAGGATGCTACAACAGCTTACCTGTGTAGATTCACTACCATCTAATAAAGGATGAAGGCCTTTCCTTTGATAAAGATACTCAGGGGATCTCTAAGTTTTGTGAAAATAGGCAGTTAAATGCTACACTTACTATCATGCTACAACATCATTATCCCCCTGGCCAATTTCAAGCTAGTGTTACACAAGTTAGCATGACAGAAGACACACACATAAGGATTTTCTGCAAAACACTCTTAGTTTTCCATTTTAGCTTCAAAATATAAACAAATACATTCGGTGCCTTTAAAATACAACCAACCCTTCTCTAGCGGCAGTGCAACCTAGCACTGTCCAGAGAAGCAGCTTTCAGGATTTGTATTCGGATGAGTTCAGCAAGCTGTTCTGAGCTTAGAAAAAGTGTTTATGCCCATAAACACTCAGCCTTTAAGTACCTTGTAGCACCAGCTCAGAAGACTTTCTGCATTGGAAAAGGATCCTCTTTAAAACTGGTAGTAGTGAATCGGTGCTCAGGTAGCCCTCAAACCTCTTTTTTCCCCCCAAATTAAAGGCCCGAGCTTGAGAAGGCTCCCTATGCAGCATCACAATTGCATGCAATTGCTCTTTGTCCAACCTATGCTATCAGGTTTCTTTAAAATGCTCTCTTTTTTGGCATTCTAAAAACACATTAGCATACCACATTAGACACAAGCTGCATGGAATGCACATTTATTTATTATTTTCTCTTATCAACAGACAAGGAAGCAAAACAAGAAAAGAGTATTATCAAAGTGACAGGTGGATTCTGAAAATCACTTCAGGCTACAGCTAATAATAGAATACCCAGTTTCAAATTTAAAGTTTAGATAAGTAGTCTGACACCCTCAAATGCTGAAGAAATACTAGTGTTTTTCTAAGAGCTGGTCAGGGAGAGTGAGCATGCCAAACTACGCGAGCAGTACAAGAACTTTCTCATGGAGTAATTGGCCTGAATCCAACCTCGTGAATAGACTTTTTCTTCCAACTAAGGGGAGCCGGCCTGCACGCATATGCAATCTCCAAAGTCAAGTTTTGCTCCAGCAAACCAAGTGAAAGCATTCTCAGCCTAGCTCAGAAGAGGCACTGGCTGGCACAGGGTCATACCAGTCAGCTCAAGGTGGTACCATCTGCTCCTTCCCACTGGCCTTCACTTGGTGCTAGCCTTCTTAATCATCCAAACATCCAGTGAAAGCAGAGTTTGAGGTTCACCTCACCACTTTCAGAACATCTTCAGAATGAGCACATGGTTAGACATTACAAATTCCACCAGGAACAGCGGTAACCGCACTTTCCGCCCCGCCATGACCCTCTTTACTGAACTTCACTGTCAGAGCAACCGTTTAAGAAATGTCTGACTCCCTCCTGTAAGAGACCTTGGATGCCATTTAACAAGTCTCTATGTGCTAGCTCAAAAACAACCTAAAGGACTGGGGGAAGAAGAAGTATCTTCTGAAAGTAAAGAACATTGAGACGTTTCTAAAGTAGCTACATTCAGACACTGTTTAAGGATCCCACTTTTTCATTATTGCCCAAAGCTACTAAATAGTTACTTTTAATCCTTCTCAAATTCTTCCAAACCCAGATGGTTTGTAAGACAAGGCTGAGTAATCCCCTCAAACTCATCTTCACAGCTTGTAGAAGGCATGTGTGAAGCACACTGTACCTGTATTCCTCCCATAGGCAAGCAGCTTAGATGAAGCATAAAGGGTCCAGTTCTGCACATTTGGCGTCAAACACAGGAGTCAGGGCCCTAATAAATCCTGCATTCATAATAAGCAGTGCTAGCTTCGTAATGAGTTCACAGGATAAAGTCTACTGAATAGAGAACAGGTGCAGCAGCCACTGCCTGGTCATTTCAGCACAGCAAAATACAGGAATCCAGAGAGCATTTTATGATCAAGAAAGAGTCAAACCCAAACTTTTTAACTGGTCTGTGGGATAGCGACTTAAAAGAAGGTGGCAGAATCCACTGATACTCACTAAAAGTTAACATATCCAATATTCCTTTAAAATTCCCATTACCTACAGCTGTAAGCTGGAGATGAGCTGTGCCAAGAGTACTCTTACGTGCATTCCACTTTAAAGTGCTGGAGATCCTTCATATAATGCCTTTGGCATCTACCACTGAATAAAGACAAGCCAAGTCACAAGGTTCTTTGTAAAACAAAAATATTCAAAACCAAAATACACAAACTTGCAAACCATTTTCCAATCCAAAGAAATTAAACAATTATCCACTTAATTAGAAAAATTAGGATATATATTACACCTAGTTTCTACACAGATCAGAACTCATTTCCTGCTGTGGTTTCAGATGTAGCTCTGGATCACTACTTACACAAAGACAGTAAGGAAAGCAGGTTAACTTTTAGGTCCCTACGTGTTGTTGTCCTTAAATAAACAAGAAGCACACACAGAAAAAAAATTAACTATTTTTTATAATTGAAGAGAATCCATAATGTATGCGCTCAAAGAGGGAACATTCACATGAAATCCTGAAATATTTCAGATAGTGCCACAGGAGAAATAACAGCTGGCTGAGCTTCCAATCCACAAAGAGAATTCAGAGGAACAAGCCAAGAGGGTAAATTAAAGTTACTCATCCCTTGGTAAACAGAGCTTGGTGGCTTATGTTGTACACATGTTCGACCTGGCAATCTGGCTCAGGTGATAAGAGTTGTTTTGAGCACTGGGCCGAAGTTCTACATCAAAGTATCTTCACATCGTTCTAGCAGCCAAGGCAATGGTATCTGTCTTGTTTGATTTTTTTTCTTTTCTTTTATTATTATTCATAAGAAGGTACTCTGGTCTTCTTCTAGCACTTTGTTTAGTAGCAAGTCAGCTTTGGCCTTTACTCATGCAATGCTGCTAATGAGCTTCTACCCACACAAGTAGTCCATCATACACTCAAGAGCTCCACTCCCAGCCACCTGGCTCTATTTGAAGCTCCAGGCAAAAACTCCCCACCACTGCTTACTTGTGGGCTGGTACTCTTTCACTTTTTGATGATTTGATCTTCCACCTTTTGACTGCTGCCCTAAAGCAATTTCAGTCATTTGATGCTTTCCCACAGTATCTTCCTTCCTTCCCCCTCAAAACATGCCCCAGGGACAGACAAGGCCCCACAATTCACCAGGAAATCAAGAGCAGCTCAGTTTACTGCAGCACAAAAGCTACGGGAGTAAGACACCAGCAGTCCTAGCAACAGACATATGGGACCAAAGTGCCTAGGTACACAGTGATGCATGCTGCTTAGAGTGCAGGTCTGGGAGCCCAGGTTATCCAGGTGTAGAGCAGGTGGACTGTGTTTTACATGGCAAGGCTACCTTGCACACAGAAGAAACATGACAACTGAACACAAAACTCATTCGTACACTACAAGACTGCTACCCAGGGCTTGCAGAAGTTTACAATTCACAAGGAAGTCTGTTCTTGAAACAAGTGAAGAGAGCCCTATTTAGGAGACAGGAGTTACAGATAGTGAATGAAGATAATCCTGCAGTTAAACTAGATGAATGAGTCCAACAGTCTTGTAGTAGGATCTTCCCATGAAGTATGTGTGTAACATTGGGAAGTCATAAAGTGATTGTTTCCATTTCTGACGTGGAGGAAATACTAGTTCTGAAGCTTTGTTCATAAACCTTTGAGCACTTGAGACTGACTGTTTCAGAATTAAAGCAATGTAAATATTTATCTGGGAAATGGGAAGAATAAAATTATGTGAGAGTCAAATTAAAACTAACCTCACTTTTAAAAATCTGTCCTCCAGTTGCTTTACTGTCTTGAATCACACAGCCTCAATATTACATTAACAAGCTTCTCCCTTTTTAATTGCATATAACTTTTCTTGAGGTGTGCTTAATAATGGCAGTTAAATGGATCATTAGGATTGGAAATATTTATCTTTTTAAAGATGAATAGGATGGAGCAGCACAAGTTTTATTTTCACAGCTGCCATTAGGCTGCTGATAGTTTTAAGGCAGTCATTAACACAACAGCAGCCAAGACTGGCTTACATTGCTGCAAAGAACCTATTATCCAATGAGTTTAATAATTTTTCCCTTAGCTACATGAATTTTTGCAGAGGCCTTTGCAGATCAGGCAGTACTCTGAACATTATGAAGATACAATCAGAAACGTCACCTGCTCCTGTACTTTCTTTCATCGTGTGTTATCTGACACTGCACTTCCGTGACTAAGTGATAGGAGAGGGGTTTGAACTGCCATCTTCCGTAGCAATAATGGATAAGAAACAGTAATCAGGCTTTTACCATCTTTCCTCCTTCTGACACTTCCAGCCAGCCCCAAGCTTCCAACAGGACTGCAGTCCCTACACAGAGTGTTCATGGTCTGGGTTTAACCTGCCCCTCCTCTCCCTTCTCTGATCTGCCTCATACGGCTATTTCATCCTCAGCACCTAGTGTCTGTGGCAAGCAGAATCTTTCAGCATATCGAACTGCTGCAATATAAGGAAATTAAGATTTGAAATGTTGCTCAAGAAGTTGACATTTAAATGGTTCTCATGGCTGAACGAAGGTGCTTCAAAAATGAGTCTTCACATAAAAACTAAGTTAACAGTGTAACACACATCTTATCATGGTCCATGTGGCCACTCTGGTTATGACAACACAGCTGGGTCTGCAGCCACATCTTCACTCAGCCTCTGACACACACGTTAGCATAACTCACACCGCTACATTACAGCCTGTTTTCCACACCCGTAGCTCTCCCGACAAGGTGAAAATTCCCACACTTGCCCCTGAAAGCTTTAAGAAATACCCAGGATTAAAGGCTTTCAGAAGAATGTATCCTAAAATGATCTTTGCTTACAGGTAAGCCAGCCCCAAAGTCAAACTTGAGCACCAGGGCTGAGAGGCCTGGCCCAGGACCCCCTGTAAGCCCCCCATGGCCACTAACCCCTGCCCCAGTGATGCCACAGCAGGGCAAGCCTCCAGCTCCCACAGCCCTGCCTGGCCATGGCTCTGGCTTAGCTGAGCACACATCTTAGCCTGGCTTTGGCCAGTGCCCAGGAATATTCCCAGGGCTGGGCTGCCCCGGTGCTCCTGGGCCTGCTCCCAGCATCCCAGGTGGGACAGAACCTGGCTGTCAGGCCCTGCCCAGGCAACTCGCATGATACAGGTGCAACGCCAGCACATCGTGCCTGAGCCCTGCACAGCACTACGAGACACTGCATAAAACAGACAGTGAAAAGCAACATCTCTCTCCAAATACTATTTCTGCAGCCAGCGGCAGAGCCATGCCCAGCTGACCTCAAGCAAGAAATACATCCTGCACAGCAACGGAGAGCTAGCTGCAGGGCTGCTAATGACCACAGCCGGTCACCAGTGGTGTTCCCCAGAGCTCAGTATTGGGCCAGTTCTGTTTAATGTCTTGTTTATCAACAGTCTGGATGAGGGATCAAGTGTATCCTCAGTAAGTTTGCTGATGACACCAAGTTGGGCAGGAGAGTTGACTTGCTTGAACGCAGGAAGGCTCTACAGAGGGATCTGGACAGGCTGGATCAATAGACTGAGGCCAAGCATATGAGGCTCAACAGAGTTCAGTGCCAGGTCCTGCACTTGGGCCACAAAAACCCCATGCAATGCTACAGGCTTGGGGAAGTGGGTGGAAAGCTGCTTGGTGGAAAAGGACCTGGGGGTGCTGATTGATGGAGCTGATCCTGAGCCAGCTTGTGCCAAGGTGGCCAAGGCAGCCAAAAGCATCCTGGCCTGTTTCAAAAATAGTGTGGTCAGCAGGGCCAGGGCAGTGATCATCCCCTGTACTCAGCATGGTGAGGCCTCATCTCAAATACTGTGCTCAGTTCTAGGCCCCTCCCTGGAGGTATTTAAAATAAGACATGTAGATGTGGTGCTTATGGACATGGTTTAGTGGTGGACTTGGCAGTGCTTAGTTAACAGTTGGGGTCTGATCTTAAAAGTCTTTTCCAGCCTAAATAATTCTATGATTCTCTGACCTTCCCCCTTTCTGAAGGATGCTCAGGTTTTCCTTCCTTTGCTGCCATCCAGCCTCATCAGCAGTACCACTGCTCTGCAATCATATTTTGATCAGAAGTCTGCTCCACCATCACTACTGCTCCACACTGAGCATTACAAGATTTAAGAGGGGAGGGTTCATAAATTAGAAAGGAGCAGAGAAGAGATAATGATTCCTTTTCCCCCAGCTTCCACTCCATGCTTTATTACCTGCAGCATCTCACACACTGAGACAGAGTAATGCCAAATGGGCATGTCTTTGCATATGTTAATTCCCCTCCTATAACACACAGCCTCTGCTTGTTATTGCTCTTCCCTTCTCCTTACCCTGCAGCAAGAAAAGACTTCATCTACAGCAGCAGATCTGAGAGCTAACATCCCTGCATACAGCTCCTCTGTGAGCCAGTCTTTGCCAGCTCACGGATGGCATCTTTTCTTGTCTGTGTATTGTCTTTTGGGGCAAGAAATTCCCAGGCTAAGTTTAAGTTTTAATGCAACTTTACTCATGTTGATTTGACAAGTGACTGCTTGAAAAGGGAAAAAATAAAATAAAATAAAATAAAAAAATAAAATAAAATAAATAAAATAATAATTAAAAAATCAAAACCTGGATTCCCTAAAAGAAACAGTCATACAGGATGAAGTCAACATGAAAAACAAGCCAGTGTGGGAAGACAGTCAGACATACTCTACCTTCACTGCTTTTATGCTTAACACTGCAGCTGTGAAAATGAGAAGGGAAGAAACACGCTTTTTCAAGGCACTGCCTACCAGTCTCCTGCAGTGTTTCGGAAGCAGAGCCCTAGTGCTCCTGTTCAGCACTGTGGAAATAACTGCATGTATAGTTCAGGTTTTGGCTTTTTGTAAAGATTTTCTTTTTTTTTCAGTCAAAAGGATGAGAAAATAGAGGTAGTCTGGAATGCCATTCCAATGGCAAATGCCATTGACAGGGTGAACAGGTCAAAAAAAATTATGGTCTTTCAACATTAGTCTCAAACACTGTTTGTACCATAGCTGGACTACCAAAATTAGCTAAGTGCTAAACCAGGCTCAGCAAGTAGAAAATTGCTCCTATTAAAAATCTGACATATAACATGACTCTAAGAGACACAAAGTGCAGAACATCAGCTCAATACTGTCTATTATTTCATTTTTTCTGTAGCCTGTACCTTAGACATTTGCATCTGGTAGCTCCTGTTGCATGAGAAACTCCTTGTGGCTGTAAACAATTTGTCTTACTAAGCAACTGTCAGCCCAGGAAAGTCTAAGGAAAAGCCATTTACAAAGACCATTTCACTCACTGGCAATAGGCTTGAGTGAGATGGCAACTACACAAGTGCACCTGAAGACACTTGCCCAGAGACAATGCACAAGTTACAATAAACACTGGACAAGTTCTTTAGAAACTCTTGAAACATTTGGGAAAGAAAGGCACAAGCTGGATCAGGGACTTGTGGGCACAGGAAGAAAGCAGACTACTAATTACTTACATTTATCAAATTAGCATCTTCTACTGCCCATATTCCTGCTGCTAGAAGCAAGCCAGCAGAGTTTAGACAAGGAGACATGTACTCACATACCTAGATAAAAAGTACAAACTGATAAAAGGCATAACACAGAAAAACAGAGACA
Organism: Psittacus erithacus; assembly: GCA_009867235.2. NCBI lineage: Eukaryota > Metazoa > Chordata > Aves > Psittaciformes > Psittacidae > Psittacus > Psittacus erithacus. The sequence goes on along the minus strand of WYDI02027694.1, from coordinate 16,868 downwards.
AGCAGACAACATACTATATGCTTTTTATATGCATTCTACCATTTCTACCTTACTTCTGCCTCTCCAGGCCCATTCACTTTCCATTTTCTCCTTCCCACCTGGCCCTGATGACCCAACACTTTCCGTTGGTTCAGAACCACTGGATATGCTTCTACCGCCTACTACAGAGATGGACAGAAGCAAGCTCTAGAGAGGAGGAGTTATTTGTTCTCCACTAGCTAAAGACACGGTGTTTAGGACAGCACAGAACTTGATCTCCACTTGCTGGCAGTAGAGAAGTAAGCAGAGGAAGGGTGCGAAAATTCCTATCTCCTCAGAACCCTATTAACAACTGCAGCTTTTCCATTTTCTAGGACAAGGGTTTCCAAAAGTTCCCAACCACTCCATCCTCTCAAGCACTTAAATCCCAGCGCAGCTCTCAAGGCAGGAGGATGTGTCTTGTGGTATGCATCCTAACAGGGCAAATCATCATAGAGCCACAGGCAGTAAAACAGGGATGCAGCCAGCAGGTGGAGGTGTGGGCAAGACACAAGGTGGAGCAGCAAGTTTTCTGGGATTCATGCCATTGCTACTAGACCATGGAAAACAAGCAACACAAGAAATACAAGACTAAATTCCACGAGATTCTGAATTTTGAGAACTCCACACCTCATGGTGTCATTAACTTTAATAATAAAAGTCAATCTCCTATAACAACAGCCATAGCTTTCTATTGTCTTTATCACAGCACAGAATAAAATCAATTGGTGATAAGATACAATTAAAAGGAAAAGATTTTAGGACATCAAAGCACCTGTTTCCCCAACCAGAACTGCCAGTAATACAGCACATCAGGCACTCCATTCAGCCATAATGTTAATTAAAAAAAGGAAACAATCTTGCACTCTGCAACTGCAGGGTCATTAGTAAGCACAGAGTTCAGTCAAACTAAGGTTTAGACTTCATTTAGCCCTCTTTAGGACTAACACTGGGATTTTATTGTTTACGTAACTGAACTGTCAAAATAACTTCAGCTCATCCAAAAATATCCATAACATGCTGGTTAAGGAATTGTTGTCTAATTTGTGCATCTCTACAAAAGTCTAAAGGAATCACTAGAGTGTGAAATTGCTAAGTGAAGAAGAGGCATCGATCACAAGCTACACTGAAAAGAGGAAGAGAGAAATATTCAGCACTTCCTAAACATACCCATGACATGGATCCAACCTCAGCAAGACATTTGTTAAAAAGCAAGTGCTATCACCAAAGCAAATGCCTTGTATTCTCAACACAAATATAAGACATGCTAAATCTATGCTTGGTTGTCACTTCTGTTAAACCAAACACTCCAAGGCAGATAGGAAGGATACATCATGGTTTTTATCATCACCCACTTTCACACAGGGCAGAAATAACTTGGCATTAGCAAATACATGTTGTACACTAAATCACCGTTACACAGTCATCCTTGAGAGGCACAGAAGTTAAGCCACCAGGTACTCTGAGAATTACATCAGTGGAATGACTTTCCACACAGCAGATATAGGACATCCCTAGTGCAAGCTGCACTACATGGAAGCAACGTTTGACTGTGCTCTGAACTTCACAGTTAGACAACATGGGAGGAACAGGGCATTTTCCGCAGTTACAGATTACCACATCGCATCCTTGCATTTCCACACCAATTCAGCTTTACTTGGAAAGTACACACCATGCTTGAACTGACTTTCTGGCCTCTGGAAAGATTATTCCTTTCTGAAAGGGAAATGGAAACGTATGCAACACTAGCTTTAGATTCTTAAGTGCTGATCTAGCACCTCAGAAGAACCCTGAGATTCATCAGCAGTTTTCTCCTTCACTCACACCATGGTGGTGCCACACTCTCCTATCATGACCCCAATCACTAAGGACACTCCATGCTAGGTCGAATTTGACAGATTGATTGCTTTCTTTTAATAGTGGAAGTAAAGAAGACTCAAGGAACACACTTTAAGGAAGCATTTTGACCAAACAGGATCAACACCAGGCCCTCTGCACTCTGGGAATTTAGGCTAAACAGCAGTGCAATTAAGTAGGTTTGTCTCTTGGAGCACTTCAAGGATTAATTACTCCATCAGATCGCTTGAAAGAACACAAGGAAAGGGCACATACAATACTGAGGCCTCTAAATGGCTCTCAGCTTCAGCAGGCCTGTAAAAATAATCAGTTACTCTCCAGTATTGATTTTTCTATGCTGAGAAGCTGTGTGTAAATTGACTTCTGCAATAAAAGTCCTACAGTATGGGTACATCAAGCGTCTGATACATTCATGTCTTCTCACCACATTTTTGCCTTACTAGCCAATTAGCAGGTTATTGGTTGGAATATGAGACAGTTTTCAAATGCCAATATTTCTTTAGTCAGAAGTATTAGGTCCTGTCAGATTTGACATGGGAGACAAGAAGTCTGCCTTCTGGGGGTGGCAGGGAATGTTTTATTCAGTAGTACCAAAACAAGTACTCTTGCATCCTGCAGAATCTAAGAGCAATGTAATAATCTTGTTGAAGAAACCCAGTCTGTAAAAGACCTGGAAAGCTTCTCATGGTTTGCAGCAACTCATTTCTTCAAGTGGTGCCTGGGCATAAGCAGTGTGCTTTACACAGGGTTAAGTGTTGACTGCTAGCCCTCTCCCTCCCCAGAACACTAATTTTGAGCAGCAGGCAGGCCAGGGACCGGCAGCCAATGCATTTTGGCTCTGTTCCACTGGTGTCAAGAAACATCAGCCAGAGTTCTAACACGCTTTAAAGCAGACACTCCTCTTCCCCAGGGGCCAGAGACACCACTTTGCTCCCCAGGCAAGTCCCTGGACTCTGAAAGATAGAAGAGTGCCTGAAGGATCTTTAAAATGAATTCAACAGCTCCAGGTGTATGAAGTGGAATAATCTGCTGTGACTATCCCGCCAAGGTCGACACACCATGGAAGAAGGAAGCTAAAGACTGTATGGGACCCCTGTTTGATTCCAGTGCTGCTTCTGTCAAATTCCCAAAAACATATTTTGGTTCACAGTCCTGCCTCCTTCCACTTGCTACATTCAGTGCACTGCACACTGCTAACCCAGATTAAGACCTAATAATTGTAATATCAAAGGTAGTCAGTACCTATTTTAAGGTGAAGTATCATATAAGCTTTAAAAAAAAACCAAACAAACAACAAAGTGACCTGGAAAAAACTGTTCAGAGACCAACTGAGAAAGACAACAAAAGGGAAAGGTTGTTTAAGTGTTTACTTTTACAGAAGCAGCCCTAGAAGACTCTGTTGCAAGCAACCCAAGACAAGACAGCCTCCAGATTATGAAGTGCAGGATTGGTATCTTGCTTCCCTGTACAAGTACATTCTTTGGTTATCAAAATAAATTCAAGACACTAAAGCAAATCTTCTAAGAGCTTGGTCTTGAGAAGCAAATAGCAGCTGAATACCTATAAGCAAGTCAATTAAATCTTTAGCTAAGCAGACTAGTAAACTATTGCTACAATGACAGCTGAAGAGCAGAGATGTTTCTGACTGCCAGTGAGCTAGTTCTCACAAGCAGTCCTTCCCACACTTGTTTCTCCACTCAGAGAGGATTCAGTTTTCAATATTAAGAGGAGAAATTCAATCATAATCCAAATTTAGGGAGTTTCATTAACTGTCTTAGAAATAAGACTAACCAGTTTTACCTCAGTGCACCTGAAACAAGAATGCAAATTTTGACAGTAAGCCCAAAATGGTGTAACTACCAGTGTAACAAAAACAGAGATCCAAGAATTTATTCCAGAGCATATAGATTTCCTTTCTGACAAAAATTGCAGTATGTTTCATGTATTATCTTTTAAAATGTAAAGCATTCTTTATGTTTAAAGTAAATGTGTCAGTGTATCAGTCACCTAAAGTGGAACAAATCATTTGTACTAGAGTTAATTCATATATGTACCTCAAAGAAGTTATCATTCAAGTGCTAAAATAAGTTAGATTCAGACATCTAACAGCAACTAACATCATATTTTCCAAGTACTGATAAATTACTTCCATGAAATATTAGTGAGCATATTTCTCCCAGAGTCTGCAGACATCTACTCAAAAGACAGGTAATAAGTGACCTGCAGCAGAATCACTGTCTTGATACTTCTGTCTCTCTACGATGGTCATCACTTGAGCCCAATGATGGCCAGAGTAAGGACAGGCAGTAAAGTACATTTACAATCTATTTAATCTCCATTCCAAGCTGAAAATCCAGACAAGTCCATCCCAAGCAAACACTGGCCTTTTGTCTATGCCTTCATATATTTTATGAAGGGGATGGAAAAGAGCCTAGTGTCTAAAAGATTCAAAAAGTATATTTAAATCTATAAAATAATGTGGAAAGAAACATCACATTAACCGAGTTATTCCATCAAAAATAAAAATTATATCAAATGCAAAGAGCTTATCTGCAAATGAGAAAGCAGGCCCTATGACCTAGGAGATTCTTCCCAAATCTGTATTCTGGAAATTAATCCTATTAAGACAGTCTGGTAAGAGGATATTCATTAGGCATTGGCTGTGCCATCATTTGCATTTGTGAAGTCCAACACACAGGACTGAAATGTGTGATCCCCTTGTGGCAGCACACTCAAGAGTGGCAAGCTCTTCTCAGTCACTACTGGAAGTGTTGCCTTCCAGTGTAGTAGATTCATGCCACTGCACAAGCCAGCCATTTACTTACTTATTACTTACCATTAGGCCACTAAGTTAATACTACCTTTTGTACCAGCTTTGCTCCACATGCTGAACAGTATTACACTGCATTAAGCTACCAGCATTCTAATTATTAAAGACCTATAGTACATCTTACGATTTTTCTCTCAGGTTAGATCCACTGGATTTGGGCTGCTGATAAAATACTGAAAAGATACAAGATGCCTTCTGGGGCTGTGCTCTCTGTGTTCCATAAAAACAGTTTAAGATACCAGTTGAACTGATTCCGAGAATAGGTATCATGCTCCCTAAGGGAAAGGAAAAAAAAAAAAAAAAAACCCACCAAAAAAGTAACAGTTCTGCTATTCAAATAGGATCCTCATAATTAAACACTTATCACTTCAAAGAAGACTTGATTTGTTTCAGTGCGTACCTCTGCCCAAACGATTCCTTGTTCCAAGATCTTTAACAGACTAAATTTATTCTACCTTTGAAATAGTCATATTGCTGCTGCATACAATTAAGATTTTATCCTCCTTTCTCCAACATCAGTAACTTCTAGAAATCTTGACTTCCATAACTCCATGTGTCACATGAGGGGACAGCAAAAGGAATTGCCAATGTTTTATGACAGGCAGCCAAACATTGAGGTGACACAGATGGATGGCCATGTCTAAAATACTCAATTTCTGCTGTCAAACAGAAGTTTCTGGAGTTAGATGTCGGGAAGGGAAATAAAAAGGGAAGGGAAAAATGAGAGCTTGGCTTTCTTATACTGCAAGCAAGACACAGGGCTGCTGGAAGAATGGCTGCTGCTGCTTTATCACCTGTGGTGACAAGAGACAAGGTGACTATAATTCAGACTGAATCAGGTTATAGACAGGATAGCTTATTTTTTTCATCGGCATCTCCTGTGCTCTCAGACAACTGCTTTACACGCATCACATACATGAATATTCTCAACAAGACTGTTCAGGGTTTCGTTTGGGGTTTTTTGTTGGATCGGGGGCCAAGTAAAGTACCTTTCTAGTGGTTGGACATAAGCTAATCTAAACAGAGAACTACAAGAATGCAATCAGGAGTTCAGCAACCCTTCACAAAGTATGAATCAATAGAAAATTAGTTTAAGGTTGTCATGAGACTAAACTATCACACTACTTGTAAAATGAAGTCTTACTTCATGTAGAACATATTTAGATACAACACCTACTTAGAAACATCCCCTATGCCTTTTAAGAACAGGCAGATGTGCCACGAAATGCATATTTTCCTCATTTAAACAGGGTTATTTTTGTTTCAGGCATTCGCTTCCATAGCACAGTTTAGATCAGCTAATGCAAAGCTACAAAGATAATGGGAGAGATCCCACTCTGTCAGAACACAGGGGACAAGGGACTAGCAGTGCACATCCGCCCTGTGTCTTCAATAAAGTGCAATATAACCAGCTCCCAGCTCTCTGTGGATAGATCATCCATGTTGTAGTTTAATTGTACAACAAGTACCGACACATCCAAGCTAGACTCAAGTCCAAAAGCAATGTAGATGAGTTTGTGTGATGAACTTGAGTGGGGAAAAAGGGGTAGATTAATGACCAATTCCTCCTCTTCCTCCTTCAGCTGTGTGGTCACTGCATGACTTGCAGCATAGTTTACAGTTGATTTTTTTTATTACATGTTTTTTTCCCCACTGTGCCCATGTTCTCTTTTCCGCCGCCTCCCCTTCCTTGTTACTCCAGATAATCAAGCACTGACTCCAAGCAAAGTAATTTGCCTAAAGGCAGAAGAGCCTTTGTAGCCACAACGGTTGGAAGCTACTGTTTATACGAAGTACAATTATAAAGATCTAAGTGATGTAAGCAATCAATTATTTCTTTGCCTTGTTCTCAAACAACCACACCTACTGCTTCAGCAGAGACCAGTTGAATCTTGAACAGAGAGGGAAAGGACAAAAGATTTGCTATGGAATAGCTGATGGAAAATAGATTTATGCTGCAAAGCTTCTAAATTATCAGTCAAGAATATTGCTGCTACTTAATACAGAAAAACCAAGCATGAACAGTGCAGATTATGTCTAGACTATAAAGCTCAAGAGAAAAATAATTTTCTTAGAATAACAAAATGGTTTGGGTTGGAAGCAGTCTTAAAGACTATCCAGCTCCAACCCCTGCCACGGGCAGGGCCAGATTGGGGCTCAAAGCCCCATCCAACCTGGCTTTGAACGCTTCTAAGAAGTGGCAGCCACAACCTGGTACAGTGCCTCACAACCCTCATACTGAACAATTTTTTCCTAATATCTAATCTAAATCTGCCTTTTTTCAGCTTGAAGCAATTTCCCCTTGTCCTGTCACTACATGCCCTTGTAAGAAGTCCCTAACTTTCTTGTAGGTCTCCTTTAAGTACTGGAAGCCTGCTCTAACGTCTCCCAGGAGCCTTCTCTTCTCCAGGCTGAACAAGCCCAGCTCGAAGCCTGTCTCCATAGTAGAGGTGCTCCAGCCCTCTGACCACCTTTATGGCCCTCTTCTGGACTCACTCCAACAGGTCTACAGCCCTCTTGCATTGGGGGCTTCAGAGCTGAATGCAGTACTGCAGGCAGGGTCTCATGAGAGTGGAGTAAAGGGAGAGAATCACCTCCCTCAGCCTACTGGTCACACTACTTTTGACGCAGGCCAGCATTCAGCTGGCTTTCTGGGCTGCAAGCACACACTCATGTCTAGCTTCTAGTCAACAAACACCCTCAAGCTCTTCTCCTCAGGGCTGCTCTTTCTCTGCCCAGCCTGTATTCACTTGAGACTGCTTTGACCCATGTGCAGGACCTAGCACTTGGCCTTGCTGAACTTCTTTTTAATTCCTTTGAGATGTAGTGCAAATTTTGCACTTAAAAAGGAGGAAAACAGCTAAATGGCAGTACATTTCCTACTAGATTAGGATCTTTAGAATCTAAGATAAGAGTTTAAGCAGCACACTTACAGACAAAAGGCTCTGGCCTCACCACCATTGGGTGCTTGGCACCCTCACAAGTACCAAAACCTACTCCTGTGAAAATAACAGCATGCATTTTATATGCCATTTTGGGCTTCCTATTTTCTACTTCTGGGATTCAGATGCTCTACTGTGATTGCTACATGATATAAAAAGCCTTTGCTACACCAGTGTTTTCCGTGCCCTCTCTGTAGGTCTCTGATCAGAGCAACCTTTCAACTGGGTATATTGAGCAGCATCCCTGCCTTCAAGCAAGTGCTCCAAAGTTCATGCTGTGCAGCATGGAGATCTGACATCTGTAATAGTTACCAAAAAGAAATGATCCAAATATATTTCTAATCGATTTAATGGGCCTCCAAGTACTTCACTCCAATGCCTCTAGAATGCAACAGACGATTTCCTGAAGAAGGAAATCCTTTATTACATTTCCTATTGACTTGCATCCTGTTAAGGAATGTCACTTTCTAATTCTCAGACCCCTCTCAATCTCTTTCTACTTTTAATCCATTTAGAAAGGAGCCCGTGTGCAACTGTCATTGTGAGATCTTAACCCAAGTTACAGGAAGTCTATTCAAAGAGTCAGTCAGCAGAAGTTTGTTTGGGTAGCATTTTACTCAGTGGATCTCCTTACCAGAGGCCTTTCTGAGAAATGAATAATGAATTTCAAGCATTACCTCACCTTTGCCTGAGGAATAAGCAGTACCTGATCATACATCAGGTCCACACCACTTCACGGCAGCCTCTGTGGCATGCTGACCAGGCTATTTTGGAAAGGCCTAGATGTGTGGGGTGTGGGGAGGAAGCATTTGGCCCGGAAGTCCTTGCACCATTTTATTCAGCATTATTTCAATACCCAGAGCAAACCAGATCACTGGTAACTATGGCAACTGCCTCAGACAGACAGGCTCTGTGGGGCATGCAGAACCACTGACCCCTGCGCTGGTGGGCTGCAGAAGGTGGCCCATACTGCATGGAAGGTCAGTGCCCCATATAAACAGTCCCAAACAGCAGGGAGAGAAACAGCTGCAACTGAGTCCACCAAGTCACAAGACATGCCTGTTTGGATGCAAATGCACAGAGGAACCCAGGTGCTGTACAGCCATTATTCAGCATGTGCAGCACTGCTCTTAGTAGACCACCAATACACATCAGTCTGCAGCTAGACTCAGCATTGGAAAAATACTTTGAAAATACAGTCAAGGCAGCTAACCTTGGGCATTACACACATTAAGTGACTAGAACTCCTCTAGCAAAACCCCATCCTTCTCAAAAAGCCTGACAAAACAGACAGCTCACCTTCCCCACAACTCTCAGACCATCTTTTACATCTTCCCACTAGCTTTACCACTGCAGCCAAAACATTTGTGCAGCAGGAGGGGAAAGCTAGGAAGTTTTACTTTTGGGTTCTCTTCCTCCAGCCTAGATAAGAGCCTTCCCTTTACCTTCTCCTGTTTAGCACCAGCCAGTTCAAACTGAAGTGCATACAAACCAACAGACTCTCTGATGCTATATTAGGGACAAGCTGTCAGCACTAGCATATCCCAGCAGCTTCAGAAAGACAGCCAAAGAGAGGGTTCTCCATCACTGCAGTCACAGAGCACCCAGGGAACAGAAGCTCAGTCCACACAGGATCAAGCCAAATCACTCCCCTCCCTCCCATACCCCATCAATACCTTTGATTTTTGAAACTAATGGCCAAAGATTGGCCCTGCCACCATTAAATCCTTTATCCATTTCAGACCTTCATGCCCCTCAGGAGGCAGAAGGGAATTTTACATAAGACATCTCTCAGTCTTGCCATGGCTTTCTACTCAAAGGAAATGCTTGAGGGGCTTTTAAGAGCAGCTCTTCTAGCTGTATTTTCCTGTATGCTGAATTCTTTAATAGAATTGCAGGGTATTTTGCACTAGAATGCAAGAGAGATAACCTTGAACATAATTCCCTGTTACTTTCAGACCAACACCATATCCTTTGCCAAGCACAGATTTCCACACGTGAGTAGACACACTAATAAAATAGTTGATTACTCAACTAAGCTCAGCAGTATCTCATATTAAAGCTAAGTCTTATACTCAACTTTTGCAGTGCAAAGCCTAAGGGCTCATTTGATTTGTACATGAAAGTCTCTATGTTGAAAAATACTCATCATCAAACCCATAGCAGAAGCAAAATCTTTCTTTCTTGTTTACTAATGCTGTGCAAAAATCTGTCTGCTCTCAATGCACTCATTCCATCAGCATTGTGCCATTTATAGCAAATGCTGTAATTGCAAGCAAACAGGACCCCTGAGCACAGTAATTCACCTCCAAGGTTGAGTGGTTTCTGGGGACAAATGCAGTGGCCTTTTTTTTCTCCTATATAAAGTTGTTCAATTTTGGCAGGTGCACACAACACAGATCATACATCTGGAAAACTAGACTGTCATCACTTTCATGCTGAACTACAAGTTGCAAACCATTAGGGAATGAATAGTGATGATGTAAGTTGTTCTGTGCAGCATTATTTAGTAATTCTCAACCAATAATGGACTTAGACCAAAACATGAAGCATCTGTAGAAAAACTACTTTTCAGAAACAAGATACCTAGCAAAGGTCAACACTGAAGTCGGTTCAAGTCCTGCAATTAAGGCACTGCATTTTCAATATACCAATTGGTGACCACAATTTCATTTCCAGCATTCACAGAAACCAGAAAAAGTTATAAAACTTTATTTTCTAAATAAAGCAGCTCCAGGAGTAAAGAGCCAGACTGACACTCACCTGAAGCATTTGACCTGAGTACATCAGCCTGACCAGTTCTGGCGTCAAACAAATTCTACTTAAGTGTCCCCAGTTCTACTAAAGTTTTCCATCTCAGAAATCCTTTACCATTCAGGCTTGTTTTTATCTCTGAAGTCCACATCATGTGAAAGTAACCTTTCCAATGCTGATCTTTGTAGCGCAGATCTGTGGTCAGCATCAAAAATAGTCTCAAAAAGCTCCTTCTAAACCACTTCCCCACCACCACCCCAACACCGTTATTCTGCTTGGTGTCCAATTTTTAAAACTAAAAGTGTACTGCTAAAGACAAGATCCACTAGAAAATAAACACAAACCAATCTGTCTGTATTTCCCAACCTTGTCATCAAGCCAAAACAGGCTTATAGCTGACTTTACTTGCAAGCACTTAATAGGTTATGAATACATGTTTAGATGTGAATGAAGGGAATCTTTCTGCAAGTACCCATTTACTGATGAATCTTAGCATAATTTAATAGAAAACATTGTTTAAATGGAAAACAGTGAGCAAGCACTACCTTTATGCAGTCCCACAAGGAAACACCCAGGTCTTCTTGCAGACTTTCAATGCACCGTGCTGCAAGTGCCCTCTACTTATTTTTGCTCTTCCCAGGAATGAAGCACGCTGCTCCTTAGAAACAGAGCTCCAAATAAGAACAGCAGTGAAACACTAACACTAGCTAGCTCTTCCAGAAATAGCAAATTGGTGGCCATTTCTGACATTCTGGAATATTTCAGATTGTTTCAGAACTTGAGTGGCGTCGTATCAGGAAGCTGTGGCAGATCTCCCACGGAAGTCAAAGCAAGCAATTCCCAGCCCCCCCAAACCTGCCTTCAAACAGGGTTATTAACTGTCTGCATAGGTGATTAAGTTTCAGGCTGAGAGCTACATCTGTAAGCCTAAATGTAATTCAAGCAGATTGAAGCAAAGCATCTTGCATTAAATTGCTATTGTCTTTAATCACTACATTCATCATGCACCTTCAACTTTATTCTGATAGCATATGAATTCCTTGACCTTTTCACTACTGTCATTCATGTTGACACTGGATAGAGTTCATGCATAACAGCAATGAAGACTTACACATTTTGCCCTCAACCTTCAAAGCTAGAAACATTTTAATCTGATGTGCCAAACCATTTTCCCCCCTAAAAGTCACCTCAGAAACCAAACTGTCTTTTTATGCAGCCATAAAAGGTCCCCATCTTAACAGGGTGGCATCCTTCTATTTCAGTTGGAGGTGGCAACTGCAGTAACTTAAAAAACGAAAGGATTTTTTCCTCCAACAAGACAGCTATTTGAATACCATGAAGAACAGCAAGTTCCTCTGAACCTCAGTTTGGCCCCATGTATTACATTCTCCTGTATGCCCATAGCACCCAGAGCACACTCCAAACAAGCCTGGTGGTTTTGAACAACGGGAGTCAAGTGAGAGGCAACAGATCCAGTAGGCCAGCAACTAACCACATTGTTAGCTCATGCAGATACAAAATCATCAGTTCATGCAAACAGCCACAAGTACTTCTATTTTAGAGAAACCCCTGCAGCCTACAGGCCACATGGCCTAAGTAATCATGAGGCTGGGGAGAAAAATCACACCAAGACAAAGAGTAACAACTGCTTATTTTTAACCAGAGTTTCCATTTGTATCTTTCCTTCCTTTGGTTTATGGATGTGAATAGCTAAGGAGGTTCAACTTGTCACACGCACATTTTTTAAGAGTCCCTCTGACAAATTTCTGATAAACTGGTTTTGAGATAAAAGGAAGTTTCTTTAAACATTTGTATTATGTATGTGTTAGATGTTCAGGCCTGATTATTTAGGCTTTCACATCCACTCAAAACATCCACGCCTCTGGGATTGTCAAACTCTCAGCTTCCCAGCTCTGGAGCAGCTGGACCCCCTGGGGTGAGATGCTGGCTTCGGAGATGCTCACTGCGAAATGCACACACACTTCAACTTCAGAAGTCATTAATAAAAACAAATTAGACTACTGAGAGGAAAAACTACCTGTGAAACTCAGTTTAGATGGTTTGATCCTTTATAACCGTAAATACTCCAGGCAGGATCCCCTGGAAACTAGAAGGTTTGCATTTGTAATGAAGCTTTGACAAAGTACTGGTACTCCCTTTACTTCACAACACTGTCATCTCTATATAGAACAGTTACTGTTCCTTGGAATAAACTTGAAAAATCCTCCTGTTCAACTGAAAATACTTTTTGCCCAGAGTGACAGAAAAACAGGCTTGATACCTACAAATTAAACACACAGACCTCCAGTGTTTTCCATTTTCATCCTCATGATCCTCAAACTGTAATTTCCTGGCTACCACCTACCCCACTTCTGGGGCCGGGGATAACACAAAACCATGATCGAACGGTGACCGTATCCGCACCGGGGTCCATCCCCCGCAGCGGCAGCCGCTGCCGCGCAGCCGCCTCCTCCTCCACCTTCCCCCGCCTTGTTTCCCGCACCCCCCTCTCCCCTCTGGCCCGGCGCACGGCCAGCTCGCAGCTAACGGGGATCGACCGCCCCCATCCCAGGGAAGGAGCCGCCGCGCCCTGGCCCGCCCTGCCTGGGGCTCGAGGCTCCAGCTCAAGCACCGCCCCGGAGCCCGGCGCCGCCCGCACCCCCAGCCCTGCCGCAGCCGCTGGGACCCCCCCGTGTGGCAGCCGCCGCTGGTCCCTAAGGGCGGTCCCGTCCCGTTCACCTCGGGGAGGACGGGGTCACCCTTCCTGCCAGACAAGGGACACGTTCCCCGGGGCGGCGGCTCGGGAATGTCATTTGGAGGTGGCAGCGGCAGCTCTCCCCTGCCCGCAGCCAGAGCGCGGCTCGGGGCGGCAGGAGGATGCCGGGGACGAGGGGCGCAGCGGCGGGCAGGGCGGGCTGTGGTAGCAGCAGCAGCGCCGGGGACCCGCTACCCTGTCTCTGCCCCGCACCTCGCAGCCGTAGAGCTGCCCCAGCTGTTCCACGATCCACTCCTCCAGCACCAGCCGCTTCCGCAGCTCCTTCCGATCGTATTTCACCGTGACTTTCCCTTGCTGGTGGCGCCGCTGCTGGACCTGCACCACCGCCGACACCGAGTCCTCCCGGGAGGAGCCACCGGAGGAGCCGCCGCTCCCGCCGCCGCCGCGGGGACTCTGGAAGAAAACGCGGTTCCCGCCGCTGCCGCCGCCCGCTGCTGCCGCCGCCGCCTCGCTGCCCCCGGTCGCCACCGACATGCTCCGCTCCGCCGCGGCTCCCGCCGAGCCGAAAGGCGCCCTACCGCCGGGCCGCCGCAGCCGCCAGTTGTACGTCTGGTTTTCTCCCCCGCACCTGCCGTTTAAAGCCTCGCATGGCACAGCGGCGCAGCCGGCCCCGCCGCCGGGAGGGCTGGGCTCAGATCGGCAGAGGGCGGGGACAGCTGAGGGGCGGTTCGGCTCGGCTCGGCTCAGCTTGGCTCGGTTTTACGCGACGCGGCATGGCCTGGCGCGGCACTGCCCGCCGCTCCGTACCGGCAGAGCGGAGCCGAGCTTGGGGTAGCCCGGGGGAGCCGCGGTGCTGGCGGCGGAGCATCTGGACACCCCTGTGCTGCTGCTTCTCTGCTGTTGGAGCGGCATGTGCCCGCGGCGGGGCGGTCCCCGGGAGCTCCCCAGGGCCACCGGCGTTCTGGGTGGCTGACTGGTTTTTTCTCGTTAAGGAAGGGCGGCATTGCCCCGTCATGCATACGGCGTTTATAAATATTGTATATCTGCAGCATTAAAGAGCAGAATGCGATCGTTTTCTCTTAGGAGGAGGGAGGTGAATGATTTCAGAGAGGTGAACCCAAATAGAAAGCAAGTATTTCGAACCGTCAGCAGTTAGTGCAACAATTAGCCATTTGGAGATGGTTGTGCTTCTAAAAGGCACCAGTTAGCATTAGTGTTTTTAGCAGCCTTGTGTCCCTCAGGAGGCACGGACTGATACCACCCGCAGTCCATCACACTCACCAAAATATGCCTATGACTGCAAATAACCAGCCAACATCACACAGATGCTGGTCTGGGGACTGGAACCGTCCCGGTTAGTAAACAGTTTGCCTGTGACAAGTGGCAGAAGCCATGCACATACAGACCTGCAACTGGAAGTGCCCGGTGTCCCAAATGGAAGTGCCTGGTGTCCCAAAGCTTGGGTACAGCTGTGGAGACGGTTACCTGCACACACTGACTGGGCAAGGATGTCTTAAGACAGCAAAGGGCAGAGAAGGGGAAGGGGGCATGAATCACGAGCCATAAGTAGCTGGGCATACCTATTTTGGTCAAATCTGTGCTGCTATTTGGTATGTGGCCATGGTGGCAGTTCAGACTTCTCAGCTCTCTGCATTTGCCACAAGGCTGAACAAGAGGCTCACATGAGGCATTGAAGCCTCATCAAGCTGTTTAGGTAAAGCTCAGCTTGTGCCACTAAAGAGATCATCATCTAATATGATCAAGAAATTAAATTTTATTATTGGTCTTAAATGCTATGATAGCTTTTAGATTTTCATCTAAAAAAACCACCAGTTCTTCAAAGCAAAGCATACAAAGTTAAGCTTGTACGTGTGCAGGAATCACATGTTTTTCAAAGGTACTGAGTAACTGCAACTAGGCATCAGTGTAGGTCACATTCGAAGCTCAGGCTGCAGGCAAAGCTTGAGAGAACATCACAGGGTACAAGTCTGAGTTTCTCCAAGGAGCATTTCTTACCCACTGGGCAGCCTTCTCCGTGAGTGCCCAAGCAAATCTCACTTCCAGCTGCAGCTGTGTAGTGTTGCCTGCATGGCTTTTGTAAATCCGGGCTGGTGTAAGTACAGTAGGAAAATACCATCATCAGCAACTTGTTCTTAGGGAAACCAAAAAGATGCAGAGGAGTTTTTGAAAGAGAGGAGGAGCTCTTTTAAACATTTCAGTTTGGAGTGGCCTATAATTTGGGTCTTCAGCTCTGCACGTCATGCTGGAAGTCTGTTGCTGACATTCTCAACCACAAAACTTGAAACTTTCCTGTTTAGAGCAGGAACATTTTCATCTTTATAGACTGGTTTTGATTGCTGAGAAAAGAAAATGGGTTAATGCAAAAGAAGGTAAATACTACATGAGAAGCTTTTTAAAGCCATACTAAGCATCACACTTGCTGCTCCATGGAATATTGTCATGGGTTCAGCAGTAGCAGTCATTTTTTCTCCTTCTTAGTGGCTGATGCCACTAAGCTTAAACCACAACAAATATAAAGCAGGAATACCCAAATTGACACCATAATAGAATATTTTCTGGAGCCAGAAAAGCCCTAAGGGATTCCACACTAGACCTAAGTTGGCTGGAAACACTGAGAGTTTTGTTCCCTGCTGTAGCAAATATCAGGTATACAGATGGCTAAAATATTCTCATTGACTCTGAGTGTGAGAATGCAGACAGTCTCAGCTGAAGAAATTTTTCAGTACTATTATTAATCAGATGTTATAATCACTGCACAAATTTAAAAGCTGGCACCCGCTATTCAAATGGCACTTCTGCAATACTCTTAGAGTAGAGAATGAGGCAGTGGAGGTTAAAAAGCATGTCCTCAGAAGTTATCATTTCAAAGTTACAATTCTAACCTAATGCGTAGTGGTTGATAATCATAGGTGGATGAGAAACTGGTAGAACTGCCAGCACTGTCATAAGGCAGTTTTATGTGCCATTGGTCTTTCATTCAGTTTTTGAAGGAATTGCATTCCTCAGGAAGCCAGGGCAAAAAGTGCTGCCAAGAATCTTTCCTGCAATGATTTTTCTTCATTTGAAAGAAAGATCTAATTGTTTAAAAGTCAAAGTTGAGCAAAAACGTTTAGATCTGCTAATATCCTGGGAATGAGCAATGCAGCTCAGTGTGGGCACAATCTCTACTTTACTCCTGAGTGACTGGAGGCGTATGAGAGCATTTCTTGGAGCAAGAAGTCTCCTCACAAATACTTTTCCATGCCACAAGGGAACTGTTAATGGCTACACCCATAACAAAGACAAGAGTTAACATGGCAGAGGAAGGAATAATCCTTCCCAACCCTTTAGCCCCAGTTTCAGACCTACCTTGAGGAATTAATTCAGAACATAAGAGATC
The DNA here is from genome assembly GCA_009867235.2 of Psittacus erithacus. NCBI lineage: Eukaryota > Metazoa > Chordata > Aves > Psittaciformes > Psittacidae > Psittacus > Psittacus erithacus. The sequence goes on along the minus strand of WYDI02027694.1, from coordinate 351 downwards.
AGGCTTCATAGACTAGGGACAACATGGGTGCTCTCTGAAAGCTATCAGGAGAACTGGCTACCCTGGGTTTGGAGAAGGCTGAGGTTCTCAAGGGCTTCTTTGCCTCAGTCTTTACTGGCAAATGCTCTGACCACACCACCCAAGTCTCGGAAGGCAGACACAGGGACTGTGAGAATTAAGACCTTAGGCCCACTGTAGAAGAGGATCTGGTTCAAGACCATCTTAAGAATCTGAACATGCACAAGACCATGGGACCTGATGAAATCCGTCCACAGGTCTTGAAGGAGCTGGCGAATGAAGTTGCTAAGCCACTGTCCATCATATTTGAAAAATCATGGCAGTCAGGTGAAG